>LS055896.1:2413-13614 GCA_900241095.1 Acartia tonsa | reverse complement strand
TAGTTTTAATCTTTTAATTGTACATTCTATATCCGCGGAAAGCCGTTTATAATACGATGCGAGAAATAACTATTATCTTCTTATATTTATTCAATTTCTGTACTTACATACAGGGAGGGTGGGGACAATGGGCTATTTATTACACTAGTCCCCAAAGTTTTATAATAACGCTTCCTTAACAACTTTGGGGACTTTTATTGAATTTTGATTGGTTAATTCATTAGGTTGAGTGTACAAAGGTTGCAACATTTAATTACGCTTCATTTCCCTGACTTACATTTAAATATAACAAGATTAATATTCAAAAGAATTGTTAAGCATAAATTTTCTAATTTCAAATGAGTTTTATCTGATGTGTGCTCCACTTATGGACACAACAGTACTTGTTTTGCTTATTCGCAGTGAGATTAAATCTTGATCATTGAAATTTTCACTGAAAAAAAGTCTTTTCAGTGCCTTTTTCTGTTGTTTTTCTATATGCGTTTTATTTACAAATAAAATAATTCTATTTTGAAGACAAAAAATCTAAAAAAGTACAAAATAAGAGTTTTTACCAAGTTTGTTTCAAATAATTTTCCTTTGAAATTTAAAATAGTTATCTATCGCACAGTATTATAGACAGCTTTCCGCAGATATCAAAATTAAAAATCATAAGATTAAAACCACTTTTGTAATTTTAATTTCAATATATGTGGAAAATTGTCTGTAATGCGATATTATAAATGATTATTCAGCATGGCTTAGAACTGGTTCTAATCCATAGGATATTGATCGGTTTTGAAGCCAACCTATGATAATGTGCATAAAATTTCGGGGAAGAGATAGTTCTAATGAAAGCCGCTTGATCGCTAGTTTACGTCCGCCCGTCTTTTTGTTCATAGTAACCCTTTTACAGCAGACACACAGATTACGATAAGACGAACTAACAAAATATTTTATAGAAATTTTCCTGGTGAGGAAAAGTGTACTACAGTCCTGGGATGCAGGGATACGACAATTTTGGATAAAATTATTTTCCCCAATCGTAGTATGTAATAGTCTTCCACTGGTAGCCTTTATACATGATGATAGAGAAATGTAGATAAATTATTATCCATTGCACTTTGCCTCCCTGACAGTAGCCAGTCTAGCCGCGAGCAGAAAAGGGGTAATTTGGAGAGCCAGAGATGGTAGGTAAAGGGGGCAGTGAGTAAAGCGGGTTTGTGTTTCGCAAATATCTCATGCAAGCGAAGCAATACGAGCCAGCCTTGCTTTAAAAGCAGATTCAAATCAGCTGTGATCAATACAAACACTTATAAATGTAACTCTTTTAAGTTTTTTACATTTATTTTATTGTGATATATAACCAAAATGATGAAATGGCTTTTTGTCGTTTCATTGCTGGTGCTAGTGATCTCGATTAATTTAAATCATGTAGAGGGAGGACGGGGCTGGGGGTCAAGTAGCAGCCGCAGTAGCAGTAGTAGTAGTAGCAGCAGTCGAAGCAGTAGCAGCAGCAGTAGTCGTGGCTGGGGTGCAAGTAGCAGCAGCGGATCCTATCCCAAACAATCATGGGGAAGTAGTAGTAGCTCTAGCAGTAGAAGCAGCAGTGGCTCCTATCCAAAACAGCAGTGGGGCTCAAGCACCGGCAGCAGCAGTCATAGTAGCAGTAGTGGTAACTATCCCAAACAACAGTGGGGATCAAGCAGTGGTAGCAGTCATAGTAGCAGCAGCGGTAACTATCCCAAACAACAGTGGACTTCAAGCAGCAGCAGAGGCAGTTATAGCAGCAGTAGTGGAGGTTACAGCAGCAACAGCTATCCAAAGCAGTCCTGGGCAAGTGCATCTAAACCTCTTGGTGGAGGATACATTAATCCAAACACTTATGGAGGCTATGGACATAGATCATCATGGGGTAGCAGTGTTAGGCATCGTTACAGAAAACCTCGCTACAGCTACAGATCTAATGGATATGGAACAAATTTTGGAACCAGATTCAATGGTGGAGTGGGTGCTTATGGAAGCAAGGGATTTTCCAAGAAAATGCTTGGACTGGGTGTAGGTGCTGGCTTCCTAGGAGGTGCTCTCACTGGTGTGGCTATGATGGGTGTTTATCACAGGTTATTACTTTATAGTTTTCCTTTCATATAAAGAAGAAAGGTTTTTGTGTCTAAAGCTTAAGAATTCAATGACTACTGAACCGATTGGATTCTCTATTTTAGGCAGGCTTCACATAGGTCATTGGATTGTTTTAGGCTATTTTATTATTCAGATTTAAATCTTTGGACAGTTTTATGCTATTCTTACAATTGCTTTTTCTATGAATATAGATACCCAGATGCTAGGAGTGCAGCTGATAGTAAGTTATAAAAGTAGCTGATAAACTAATAAGTGAGTTGTTCCTTTATTGAGTTCACAATAAATTATTGGCAGAACAATGGTTTTTGGAAAAAAGGATTTGTCCTCCTATATTTCTGCTGTAGCAACTCTTATTATGATATTTTCTATATTTTTAACAAATGATGTATCTGTTCAAAAAAATATTTTGTCTTTAATACTCATCTGACTAAAAGAAAGGTAGAAAATAAAATATTTTTGCATGCTAAATTTTAAGTTAAAGTACAATTTATCCTTTTTTTTAGATATCAGACGTATAAGCACATGATGTTGTTGAATCAGTATGGAGCTGGATATAATGATGACTACTACCACAACTTCTACCTCAATGGCAAATGTTTCCAAGGATGTCCAGTTAATTCCCACTGTGAATATAATGTGAATGTAATGCTGGATTCACCAAGTTCTCAGGTGGCTGTTATAGATCAGAACAGGAAGTGGTATCAAGACCACAAAATTTCCTGGACAATCCGTTTATAGCCTGCACTGAAGCTGTCAATGAATGCCAGAAAATTGACATCAACATGGTGTGTAGTACCAATGGAACCCAAGGGGGAAAGTGTGATTGTAGAACTGACTTTAAATGGAATCCAGAAAAGAAGGAATGTGAATTCTATCTAGGCGTTGATTGTAGCCAAATTACATATGAGACACCAGTATCACAAATTGTGGATGTAGCAGCTAACATAACTTTATCAGAACTAGAAGATGAAAACATGAATGTTACAGAAACTGATACAAACAGCACAGCACCTGAGGATGTTATGAAGCGAAGCATGTTGATAAATATTAATCCGCTCAATGTTACAGTAAAGGATATCAGAGAGGCTTTCTGCAGAGATGTTGACAGCTTCAGCTGGGAGTTTGGTGGCTATGAAGAAGAAGAAGATGATGATAAAGATGGTTTATGGGGATTGCTTGTTCTTATTTTATTCATAGTTGGAGTTGTTTTCATTTATAAAGCCTACAAGAAAAGAAAGAAGCTTCGTAATAGTAACAACCCTAATAGCCATTCTAGCAGCAGTTCTGAAGAGAATAAACAGCCAATGAATGTGATGCCTATGACAAATCAGCCTTCAGATTATATACCAGTTCCAGGTTTCCAGCCACAGCCAGGTTTCCAGCCTCAGCCAGATTTCCAGCCACAGCCAGGTTTCCAGACACAGCCAGGTTTCCAGCCACAGCCAGGTTTTCAGCCACCAGTGCAATATCCTCCAGGTCCTCAACCCTATCCTCCATCTGCAGCCCCCCAACCCTATCCACCTTTTGCTGCTCCCCAACCCTACCCTCCAGTTGTTCCCACTCAACCTTATCCTCCAGCTCAGCCTTATGCTCCTATTCAGCCCTACCCCTCTGGACACAGTGGACCACCAATGGATCCTGTCTACAACCAACCTCCTTATAATCCGTCCGCTTAATGAAGTACAAAGAAGAAGCTTTACAAAGTGTCTAAAAAAATCAGCCATATGACGTCGACATAAAAATAAGGGAAGAGAGAAGAAGTTGGAAATAAAAACCCTAAAGAAGATATGGATAATCCCTCATTTTTATGACGTCACATGGCTGATGTTTTTAGACACTTTGTAAAGCTTCACAGAGAATCTTAAACGCTTTAAAACTTAAATTTGCCTTAGCTTGCTGACATAAATATTTTCTCAAATATCCAAACCAAAAATTGTTAAATTAGTATTCATTTTAGTGCTTTCCTATTTACTTGCTTACATTTTTTTATTGAAGAAACTTGAAGATTTTTGCAAACTTAATCAAACACTCAATTTATGTACAATTAGGAAGAACCATAATTAGCTCAGCAATGAAAAAGACTATAAAGTAGATTTTTAAGCAATATATCAAGAAACTTCAATTTAGATGCCCCCTTTAGTTTAATCTATGACTTCCAAACTTATAAAATCTGTTCATAAACAAAGAATTTGTTGCTAAAGTCATGTTTATAGAGTAGCTGGGCTTAAAATAAAATGGATAAGTTTTATTTTATGTATGGAGTTTACCAAAGGACACAGTGATAGAACATAGATGAGAAATTGACATTTGCCCCATTTTTCATTTTGTTTGTGTAATTTCAAATGAAAAAAAAAGAAAAATGTTATATGTATGTTCTGTGGTGCTTAAATTTTTTCAGAGTACCAAAAAAATATTACTATGTTATTTTTTTTGTATATTTTCCATCTCAAGAATATCATATTTTTTTAAGGCCGCAAATAGGAACAAATTTTTAAGATTATCAATTATACTTTGTATAAAATATAATAAAAAGTAAGATTTTTCTGTCTGTAGCTTAAGAGCTACTAGACCTATTAAGTTCTCTTTTTTAAGGAAGTTCCCGGGATGGTTTAAAGCTATTTTAATTTTTAGATTTAAGTTTTGGGATAGTTAAGCTTTTTGTAATCTTAGATTTCATACCCCCTAGATGCTAGGAGCGCAGCCTCTATCAATGTATGTTATTTCATACTCATTTAATAATAAATATAATAAATAATGATTCCTAAATGTGTTTATGAATAAAATTGTGAAGTGATTTTTTTTGTTTTTAAATCTTTAAACTGTTAAAGCTACTCTTTAATTAATCCTAAGTATCTCTAAGATGCCTCCAAATACGCCAAATTTGTTATCCACGGATCCTTATGTTAAACACAAGCATGTCACCATCAACAAGTAAAGTGGCTCCCAAAAAATTATATCAAGACTAACAGACAAATTGTCTTTTGTAGCGTGACAGACAGAGAGACAAAGAGCCTCGTAAAAGTGTCAAACTATGACGTCAGAAAAAAAATAATTAACCAATGAGAAGCCAGTATTCACTGTAATTGACCAATGGTAAAATATATAGCGGTTTCTCATTGATTAATTGTTAATTTTTTCTGACGTCATAGTTCGACACTTTTACTGGGTTCGAGACAAAACAAATAAATGATTAACTTTGGTAAAAGGTAGCTTTACCAAAAAAGAAACCAAGAAATCACATTAGTTTTCCTATAGCGTTACGTACGGACAGGCAGACTTATGAATTATAGAGTAGCTTCCAAACCTAAAACTGTGAATGTTTTTGTAAAACATATGTATGTAATTTTATTTTCTATGCTTCAATTGATTAACACTAGCCTATTCTTATTTAATCATTTATTAAATCGAAGCTTTTCTTATACAATTAGGGTACGTCCGAAACGGTTAGCTCTTTTCGTTAATTTAGACGTTTTTAGACAGATGATGAATATAAATTAACCCTTCTGTAGAACAAATCTATTGGTTCATTAGAATTTACTCTGCTAGTTTGGATCAACCAATCAACATTTAATGAAAACACTCAACGAATAAAAGGGCATAATCATAAAACTTTGGGTACTATAATAGTTTATATTCCAATGCCCCCTCCCTCCCTGTTTTCATGAAAGACAAACAATAGAATTATTCAATAATAAATCTTAAAACAAATTCTTTTTAAAAATTTTTTATTTTTGTAAGATAATTGGAAGAACTATACGTTTATTTTGTGTTCAAATAAATTTATTTTATAATCAGAATTAGTCATAGTAATAGAATTAAATAAATGAAATATTTAAGCTTCTCTGTCAGGGAGGGAGTGGACATTTGGCTCTTTATTACACTAGTCCACAAAGTTTTATAATAACGTTTTCTTATTCGTTGGCCTAACTACTTTGGGGACTTTTATTGAATTGTTAATTAAGTTAAATGTCCGAACGTTTCAACAACTTATTATAATTTCAGAATGGGTATTTTTGTGTAATATTATTGGGGATGTACATCAATTATCGACCATTGTCTTATCCCTTTAGATCCCTGCTTTTCCGTGCTATTCAAGTGTACAGTCGTAATAAATAAATTAAAATACAATACAATAAAACTTGAATATTTAGACAATTACATTTCAAATTAACCATTTCATTCATAGAAACTTTAAACATATCCTTTAAATATACGACTAGTTCCTTAAAGTCGAGAAGCTACTATATAATTGACTTTGTCTGTACGTCCGCAGGGTTAAATTTAGTCGGTGGCAATTGAGCTTTGAACCTCCCACTTATTTTCAAATAAATAAGGAGGATAGGAGCACCCAAACCATGGCCTACCCAACCCAAAACAACTTGTAACACAAAACTGGACTAATATAAAGCTTGTAAACCTGTATCCTGTTGTACCAGAAATCTAAATGGACAAACATTCTATCTCAATGTAAAAGCAGGTTTGGATAAAATAATAGAATAAAACTCAAGGAAAATTATTATACAAAATAAAAGGAGACGGACGAAAAGCAGCTTCAATTATTTCTAGAGTCATCTTTAATTTTAAAATGACATTTCATTTCAGCCTTATACTATGCTGTTATAATAGATATTTAAAGGGTCTTTAGAAACATCCAAAGCCTTCTTTTTATTCGGCAGCACCCTTCAATTGACAAGTAGACTGAACATAATAAACCCTTATCTTCCTTTCTTTTATATTGTATTTCAATAACATGCTTTTCTAGTCCCATAAGATCCTAGCCCTAAGAGATTCATTAGAAATGTAAAATTAAGGGGGAGGGGAGGTTAAGGGTGTTTTACTGGCAATTAAGGCCTCATATTCTCTTAAATAAATCCTCCCTTTATCTAATATCCCCTTCCCTTATTACAATAGGATTTGAGGTCTTTGGGTGAAAAAGAAAGCCCTTCGGAAAGCCTCAGACATACACAGACACACACACACGCACACACAAACACACACACCAACACACAAACACACGCACACACACACACATACCCACACACACACAGATATCAAGGATCAATAATATTTACATTCAACTAGTAGTGTATACTTTGCCCTACGACTGCCGTGTGTGTGTGTGTGTGTGTGTGTGGGTGTGTACGTGCGTGTGTGTGTATGTGTGTGTGTGTCTTTGTATACTGTACAGACAGTTTCTGCCCTACCCTTCAAGAACACGCAATATAACTTATCAAACATAGGACAGAGCAGAAATTAATCAGCTGTTTATAAAACAAACAAAATATTTACATAAAATGTTAAATTAACTGTTTATTTTAGTTATTGTGATTGTTTTAAATCACAAGTTATATAAAAAATGGCTAAATTAATGCCTTTAGTGACTTTGACAGTTTTAATTTTGTTAATTAATTTTAATCATGTAGAATCAAGGGGGCGAGGTGGGGGTGGTGGCAGAGGCGGCGGCGGTCGTAGCAGCGGCGGCTGGGGTAGCAGAAGTAGCAGCTCAAGAGGTGGTAGTAGTTGGTTTGGTGGCTCTAAATCTAAAGGAAGCACTGGTAGCAGTCGTTCTTCAGGATGGGGTGCTAGCAGTAGTAAGACTAGTTATCCTAAGCAGCAATGGGCAACCATGCCACAGAACAGAGCATCTTCAACAAGGCCTTTGGGTGGAGGAGGTTTTGTTAATCCTAGAACTTATGGAGGATATGGGTCTAGATCATCCAGCTTTGGAAGTTCCTACACTGCTGGAAACTCCCCATACAGCTACAGGTCTCCAGGTAAAGATTTTTCTTATATATTTTTGGTAGCTGAATATAAGCAAAATGGGGAAAGGTGTCACTGCTTTTGGCCTACCTATTCTATTGACGTCCGGAAATACCCTATACTCCTTCTCTTTTCTATGGGGCTTCTTTCCCCCTTCTCTTTCTTTTTCCAAATAGACGCTAATAGAATAGGCCAAAAGCGGTGACACCTATCCCTATTTTCCTTGGGTACTAAACACAGCTACATGCTTTTACATACAGTTGAAATATAGGTCTATTCCTTTTGTTTACAAAACCAAGTATTTCCAATTTCAGTCTAGTACCTATAAATCTACACTAACGCATTTTTTAAGGTTATGGAACCAACTTCGGCACAAGATTTCCTGGTGGTATCGGCGCCTACGGAGGGCCAGGTTTCTCACAGAAACGACTTGGACTGGGAGTGGGGGCTGGATTCCTGGGCGGGGCTATGACCGGCATGGCTATGATGAGCATCTATCACAGGTATGGATTTGTTGCACGGCACTTAAAGAAAAACTTAAATCAGCTCTCTGTTACTTTGAGAGAAGATGAATTTATTTTACACCTATTACACCTTTTGAAATGATCTAAACATATCCGTTATACTAAAGCAATAAGAAGTATGGCTTTATGTAAACATAATATTTCTTGTTTTAGATACCAGACGTACAAGCACATGATGTATATGCACCAGTATGGCTATGGGCACCATGATCCATATTACAACAACCACTACAGACAAGGTCAATGTTACCAAGGCTGCCCCTACAATGCCCACTGTGAGTATGGCTTCTGCGAGTGTAACAACGGCTTCGTCAAGAATTCCGGTGGTTGCTATAGGCCAGAAGCCATTCCGCCTCCAAGAAACCTGGAAATGCCATTCATTGCCTGCGCAGAGGTTGCAGAATGCCAGAATATTGACATCAACATGGTGTGCCAGAATCAAACCACAGGTGGCAACAACTGTGCCTGCAGGACTGACTTCAAATGGAATCCTGAAAAGTCTGAATGTGAGTTCTACCTGAATGTTGACTGTAGCAATATCACTTATGAAACTCCAGTCTCGCCAGTGGTGGATACTGCTGCTAATGCTACACTGACTGAACTAGAACAGCCAGATAAAAAAATTCTTGTTCAGGACCTTGAAAAGAAAACCACCATTACTGCTGATGAAGCTCTGGAGACAAGCATGCTTTCTAACATAGATCCTCAAGTAGCTTCAGAGAATGATATCAAGGAAGCTTTCTGCAGAGATGTTGACAGCTTCAGCTGGGAATTGGGAAAATATGAAGACGTTGAAGAAACAAGTTATGAATTTTATTATGTTTTAGCGTTTATTGCTGTAGTTGTGGGCGGTTATGCTTTCTACAAATATTATTATAAGAAACGCAGACAAAACAATAAGAGAGAGGACAACTCAGATAACATTGACGAAAATAATTTGAATAACGTGAATGCTATGCCTTTGGCGGATCAACCTGGCGGAATAACTCCTAATCCAGGTTTCCAGCCACATCCTACCCCAAGTTACCAGCCGCCGCCAGCTGCTGCTGCTAATCTACCCTACCCGGTATATCCTCCATCAATTGATCCTACTGCAGCGCCAGAACCCATCCCACCCACCCAGCCAGGCTATACAAATGTCTACCCACCGCTCAGTGTAAATTTACCTGCAGAGGGCGCAGTCAATTCTTCTTTGCCGCCCTACACCCCTCCAGCATCTGGAGGTGCCTTACCATACCCAGTAGCACCTAATAATCCAACCTTCCCACCCTACCCAACACAAAATCAGCCACCTTATAATCCGTCTGCTTAAACATGAATATTAAACATGTATTATTTTTAAATACTCAATTGTCCCATCTTATGGTCAAGTCTTTAAAAATTTTGTATCCATCCAAATGGGGTGGTTTTTCCACGTTAATCATCTAATACAGTTACAAATAGTACAAGAAAATTTAAATTTGTTAGCAAAGATCCAAACCTAATAAATTAATTGTAACAAAGTAGCTGAAATTAAATTTTTTGCTTTTAAAAAAAAGGATTGTTTTGTGCTATCTCAAAATGTGTGTATGCGACAAGTAAATGGGACAATATATTACAATTACTCATTTATAAACATTCACCTATATTCAAGAGCTTAAACAAAGTAGCTGGACAAAGTGTCTCAGGAATCAACCATGTGACGTCACAAGGCTAATTTTTGAGACACTCTGTCCAGCTACTTAAACAAATCTTGTATGCCTGACTTGAAAAATTATATATTCATATTCTTTTTTAAAGTTCATATTTTTATAACATGAACAAGTTTTTGCTTGAAATATTTCATCTACTAAAGTTCAAATTCATGACAAAAAGTTTTAAAATTTAATTTTGTATTTTAAAGTTTCTAAAGTTTTTTACTTGAAAAGATAAGGTAAATTTTTATTACCTTTTCTAGTTTAATTTTATAATAGGTACCTCATAATGAAACTATCAAAATAAAGTAGAACATTTGGCTTTCTGATTAATAGAATCCCAAAACTAGTTTATAAAGCTTTTAGTTATAGTAACACAATTTATTAAATCCTAATTAAACTTTGCATATTTAGATTTTCAATTTTATGATCATAATTTAGCTGGTGAACCAAATTTTTATTTATACAAGCTTATTTTATATCACTTCTAATAATCAAATTTATTAAAACTTTTTTTAAAAATTACTGGACTCCTAATTTCATGTATGTTTTTTTAATAATTAAAGACTCATTTTCTTTTCTATTAAAGCATATTTTTAAAGTTTACGTTTTAAGAGGTCTATATTTTGTTAACTTAATTAAAGATGAATCTCAAAAAAATGTCCAATTTGATAAATCTTTTATAATATTTCCTCAAAAAGAACCAATAATTATAACTTTTTTTATATTTATTCGCATTCATAATATTTTTTAAGAACTAGAATAGATTTTGATACAAAATACTTTTATTTCAGAAAAAAATCTTTTTATGATAATCCATTATAAATTTTGAATATTTTTTTTACAAATTATTTGCTTGTCCAAATATATTTTATTATTTATAAAAATCATTGGTTTTACAATGATTACTACGCATTATTTTATCACAATTGTAACAAATGCCTGATTTATTTGGTTAATTAACGAAAAAAATCATATTTGCCAAAATTAATCAAAAATATTTTATTACTCGATTTCTGGAGTTAAAAAAGTTCCCCTAAAGTGCCTAGACGCGCACAAAATCCCCGCGGGGGGGGGCGCCCCCCCCCCGCCCCGCCGCGGGGGGCGGGGGGGGGGGGGGGGGGGG
>LS055895.1:0-13619 GCA_900241095.1 Acartia tonsa | reverse complement strand
AAGAGTGTGGGAGTGAATCAGCTGATCTTAACAAGGTTACCAGATATTTCAAAATTTGTAAGTGACTATTTTATATAAATTTAGGTAGATTTTTCCATAAATTTATACCCCCGGATCCGGATCCTTGGACTCAAAAAAAATGCGGATCTGGATCCGCAACACTGTCCGCAGGATTGGAAATGATTTTCAGCCTTACTGAAAAATGTATAGCATCGTATAACAGACAATTTTCTACAAATACTGAAATAAAAATAATGATAAATTGAATATTGATACTAATATCTTCAGCTCCTCTGTTATAACAAACTGGTCTTAATCATATAATATATCATTTTAATTTCTGCGGAAAGCTGTCTATAATACAATGCGATAAATAACTTTCATGATGAGTAGAACTGGAATAACAAATATTTAATTTCAAATTCAAACTAAAGTTTATTATATCACAAGACATTGAAACTACATGACAGAAAAATAAAATCCTATGATAATTATCACAGTAATAAAGCATTTCTATTGTAAATATATAATTTGAGCAATTTTATCCTATATTAAATCTAAATGCAAAGTGTTTCCACTAAAATATCAAAAACAATTATTCCAAAATGTTAAGGGTAGCTTATTATTGGGCATTGGCAAGTTATTTGTAATTTTAAGGGTTTAATTTTAAACCTCCCAAACTCCATTCGTGACAAGACAAAATTCAATATAAATGTCATTAAATGTGAGCGGGGATAGATTACCCCCTTCAGGGACGAAGCCACTTATTTTTCAAAATATGTAGAGCTTTCTTTATATAAAGAAACTAGTACGGTTTTTCTTCATAAATAGCTCAACTATATTAATATAATATTTACTAAATATGTGTATTCCTTATAGAATAGAACCATAGACAAAAAAATTATAAATTTATATTTAGTGAATATTATCATTCTACTGTTTTTAAGCCTTAAAACTCACACCTTTACGGAATTTTAGCACAATCTACTTCTTCCCCCTTTGTAGAACTTAAGTCTTACTGCAACTGAAAGCTAGTGGCGTAGCCGATAGGAGACAAATAAAAATATAAATTTATTCAAACAAATAATTAAGGATTCATGGTTTAAGTAATGGCAGATAAATCAATCTATTAGGTGTTTTTTCCCTTAAGGTGCCTGTCGAGCACTGAAACCCTCTTACAAAAAAAGGTGGGTAGCTTAGGTAATGTGCATAACCCCTGCGGAGGGACCTATCCTGACCTAAAGTAATTACTACCCTTTATTTTTTATAAATAGAGAGAAGGGGTTTTCTGTGCTGAGCAAAACACTTTGAGGGAAAACGCCATATATTAAGCCAACAAATACTAGCAAATGAGATTTATCTTCCATTGCCTTATAACTGCAAAAAAAAAGACTAAAAATGTTGAATATTAACTCTTTTTCATAGCTTCGTTAATTTCTCTGGCTAACCGGTTAAATACTGGTTCTCTGAAATGAAGAAAAGGTCAAATAGGTAATAGTAAAAAGCAGGGCTCGGCAGCCGCCTTCAAGCCTCAGGAAAATCAACCTTTCGTAATTTTGAATATCAGCTGGAAGTCTAAACGTGACCCATGATGAGAATCCCTCTTTTAAAAAGAATTGTCAATTAAAGCATCCATACGTGTTAAAATTTGAGGCTCAGTTGCGGCTGCCGAGCCGTGCTTAAAAGCATTTTTTATCTTTATGTAAGATAGCTATTACATTTCTTATTTAAAAGTAACAGGATGGCTGTCTGTTTACGTGCCTGTAACAAAATCTCGTTAAACGTTGGACCATTATGACTGTTGTATCCTTAATTAATTGCGCTACAAAAAGTGTCTATAATAATCCTATATTATATCGTAGGTAATTTAAGTAAACATCCAAGCCGTTGGTCTATTATTAGAAAAGTTACATTTTCACCTATTTACACGATGGTTCATAACCCCAAAAGGTCGTGCTTCTAAGTGTAACTACAATAACTCCGATAACCACATATTCTAATGTATGTATGTTGCCCAGTAAAATCCCTTAAACTTGTGGTAAGTAATTCTTTTAAACCCTTTAGGAAGGTTTTAGGCTATTCTTATCCCCAAATAGTGTTGCTTCTAAGTATATCTACTTTAACTTTACAAACCTATATTTTGCTGTAGTTTAAAAAAATAAGATCTATAAAACGACCAAGCTACTTAGACATAAACTTGAAGAAATCCATTGGAAAGGTTTTAAGCTATTCTTACCCCCAATTAGCCGTGCTTCTAATTGTATCTATTTGAACTTAACAAGCCTATATTTTAATATTGTTTTGTCAAATAAAAAACGCCCAAGCTACTGTAACTTAGATATAAATTTGTAGACATCATTGGAAAGGTTTTAGGCTACTTACCCCCAAATAGTGTTGCTTCTAAGTGTATCTACAATAACTTCAATAATATCTGCGTCAACTCCAGTGCTACTTAATCGTGACTGAAAAAAATAATAATATATTAATATGGTCTGTGCGCAGTGAGGGAGAGACATTTGGCTGTTTATTACACTAGTCCCCAAAGTCTTATGATAACTTTTTTATTCGTTGACTTAAAAACCTTGTGTACTTTTATTGGTTGGTTGATTTAGTTGAGTGTCCAAACGTTTCAACCACTAATTGTAATCTACAGAAGGTTTAATTCTGTCACGTGTATCAAAATTGGGGATGTACATAAATTTATCGTCCATTGTCTTATCCCTTTAGATCCCTGGTCTGTATGTCAAAGACGGTTAGCGACTGGTTAACCAGGAAAGGGATACTTTATCTGAAGAAACACTATTATACTTATAACGTTTCATCTAATGATAAATAGCAATTTTATATTAAGTTATTGTGTTTTAGCGACTATGCCAAGCATCTAGGGGCTCTGTATTCGAAGAATCAAAGAATAAAATTGCTTAAAACCATTATAGGACATATGTAAAGCTTACCCAATAAGATAGTTTTTAGTTTGATCTTTAGCTTCAGACAAAAACTCTTACCACATACATAATATAATTGTTTTTATTTATGTTAAATTGTATACTGCTACTGTTATCAAAAAATAAAATAATTAGAAGCGAAAGTAATCGTGTCTGTCTCTTACTGGAAAATAAATTTATTGTCGCAGATCTGATTGTATAGTCCATCGTCCGTGATTCAGCAAATAAATTCTATTAGAAATTGTTGAAAATTTGGATATTTTGAGGCCTATTGTTCTCGAAAAACTTGTTTTGTTCTGTATGTAAAGGGAAGTGGGTCGTGGGGAAATTTTGTACTTGTTTGTCAGGATCATGGTCCCTTGTCCCTGGGTATTCTTCTTAGAGGGGCAGGAAAAATATATACTTCTTCCAAAAACTAGCTAATACATCATTAAATTATTGAAATTTTCTTACCTGAAATCTATGAAAAAGTTCTCTTAATCTATCCCTGAAAAAAATACATTTATAGTATAGATGTATAAACAGTTAACTACAACCATAACTTCAAGGACCTAAAACTCTGCAGTCGAGAAATAATTTCATTCAACTTTGCGTTCTAAATTCAGCAGTTTAAAGCTTTCTCTTGCATTTTGAAAAACAAGAGACAATTTTTGTGAAAAATTGTCATTTCTGTCCAAACTCTTGCAAAATATTTTAAGCTAACATTGTCAATTTCTCATAATTAGGCTCCTGACTATAATTTTATATTCATAATTATCTTTTCCGATTAATATTGCTGAATATATTAACCTATTTATTTGTGTTAAAAAAAGTATTTTTTATATTAGTGTAAATACTTTCTTGCAAACCACGATTAAGTTTTCAGTGACATCTAGCGATAAATATAGAACTAATATCTAGCAGATGTTATAAAATTTAGTTCTTGCCTGAATTTATGGTATTTTAATTCAATTTTCTATAAAGGGTTGAGCTCTCCCCAAGAGGGTGGCAAATTATCTATGTCTTTATTTTGGATTATTGTCAGTTTTATGAAATCAATGGATAATTTTCAAAATATTTTAAAACAAATGAACACTATTTAGACAATGCAAAAACGAATTTAACTAGGAAAAATGCAAAAATTATTATAGCTCATACATAGACCTCTAATTAAAGGGGTGTTTAATCCTTTAGACTTTGAAACCTCTTATTTTACACCCTAAAAGTTTTTTTAAAAATACGTGATATCAAAGACCCAACCCAAAGACGATACAAGGCCCTTGGCTTAACAACTTTGGGGACGTTATTAAATTTTGTTCGGTTGGTTGACGTTCAGTGTCCGAAAGTTTCAACCACTAATTGTAATCTACAGAAGGGGCAATTTTGTGTATCATCATTGGGGATCTACATCACTTTATCAGCCATTATCTTATCCCTTTAGATCCCTGGTGTATTCGCTGTAATAAAAAATCAATGCAATTTCACCATCCGGATTTTGTAAGTTACATAAATACAAAATGTGAATCACAAATTATCACAAATAAAAGTTAACAAGTTGACCTATGCATATTGCATATGAGCATGCGGAAGGAGTTAATGCACTTTAAATAAAAAAAAAGTGGGGATGCCAGCTTTTCCCTTTTTCCACCCCTTCAGGATTAAAACTTGACACACCCCTCTGACAACACCATGTTCCCGCCACTGCATAAGAGTATGTACATTTTAAACCCATTTTTAACAGAGATGCGGGGATAGATAACTCGACGATGAAACATAAATTTGATTTGCTTACTAGACCAAAGATTCTTTTCACGAATATTCCTACTGAATGTCCGCCTCTTGATTAAGATCTCAAAAACGGCTAAAACTATTAAGATTTCAGATAAGTTTATAAGATAAAAGTAATCCTTTAAAATAAGAATAGGTTCATAAATTAGAAAAAGATTCAACGATTCTAACTGATATAATAAGAACCATAGCCGTTTCATAGCTCTTAAATGACAGACACACAAACATTCTTTCTGTTGCTTTGAATTTTTACCTCAGGCTTGGATAATCTCTTTCCAATCTTTCTACTTCTCCAGATAATAATCTTACAGACTCATACTCACTAGATAGAAAGATAGATAGATAGATAGACAGACAAAAAGAAAAACTGAAAAACACACATACAGACTACCGTATATACATACAGACTGACAAAAAGCAGAACAAACTGAAAAACAGACAAACTGATAGATTAAAAGAAATATAGATAGATAAATATCTATTATACCACTACTTTAGAAGTTCTTAGAAAAATATAAAAATGAATAAAAGAGAAAAAGATAGAGAAAAAGATGAATGGTTTATTAATCCAAAATTCTTTATTAGCCCTCAACAACAAACAAGGACGACAACATTCATAAGAGCGATGCACTGAAACGGTAGGATAAACAAACATTAAAACTTATAGTGTGTCAGAACTGAATAAGCAGAATATAAATGTATGAAATATAAACAAATTGTAAGTAAATTTATTCTATACTGCTTAAATAAGGGATTCTGTTTAAAGACATACTTACAGTTTTAGGACTTGTTTATAGAGATGCTATAAAATTGTACCTTGTTGTAATAGGAATCAGTATTCAAAAATTCAGATAAATGGGATAATTATTTCTCATTAAAAAGGTTAAAAATCAACATGTTTTAAATGGACATACGGGCATTCATGTAATGAATATAGAGTTGTTTCGCTTTTAAAATAGAAAAATAGATTAATATACAATACCTGAGATTTATTCCTAATCCCTCGACAAAAATTCTCCAATCACTTCCTCCCATCAGATCAAATCTTTGAGCAATCATATCAATTATATGATCTGGTACTGCCTACATAAAATAAAACATCAATAAAAGTAAGAAAATTAGGAGGTGGGGCTGATTTTGGTTTGTTTATTACTTTATGTCAGGTTCTATTGGGTACTGGGTAGACCCCGCAGGGTTAGGGAACCATAGGTATTGTCCTAGCAGGGGAAAGCACTAAGTATTCATATTAATATCATTTTCTCAAATGTAGCTCCATAACTAACTATTTATCATTTGAATTTCAAAAGATTTAAAATAATAAATTTTTACTATTTTCTAATTGAGGGTTTTCGACTTAAAAAAGCATTTAACAACTACTTTTTAAGGCATATATTTTTAATCATCTCATGCAAAGACAAAATTGTGACATTTCATTTTCTCAAAAAAAAAGACAATTTTTAGCTTTAAAAAAATGAAAATTTTTTACTAATTAAAATAAGGTACTTACCAGTTATTACTAAATTTCGTTTAAAATCTACTTTGTACTTAATTGTACTTTTATGCTTCCTTAGATATCAATAATAGAATTATGCAATTTTATCAAAATTTAAGAAAATTATGTCACACAAAAAAATCAGTGATTTTAATGTTTTAATAAAAATGAACTATTAAATATGGCCAAAAAGGAAAAATTAAAAAAAAAAAACCCAAAAAATACTTATTTGTTTTTACTTTCAAGGTACCTTAAAAATAATAGAAGCATTCCGCTGAATTAAAATTTTACTTAAGTATGTAGACAATATTACATGAAATTAAAGTGGCCATGGTTGGCATTCTAATGACATTATGACCACATTTCCATGTTAATATAATAACTTCAAAAAACGGGAATAGTCCCTTTCGTGGCAACGTTCCTTAAGGGGCAATACGTCGTATTTTTAAAATGGCTTTCGATAGGTTATTTTAGGTTAGGCTAGGTTATATTGGGTTAGGTGATTGCCCTACAGAGTAAGGCAATTGTCCCCGCAGGGACTAGAATTAGGAGAAAAGCTACTGTGAAAAAAATGAAAAATCGCCCTAAAAGGAGCGTTGCCACGAAAGGGACTATACCCCAAAAAACTTTCAAAATAATAGAATGTGTATTTTAGTAGCGAAGCTACTTTAAAGTTCAAACTCTTTAGTCTGCATGTTTGATACCTTTTAGGAGAAACATAATTTTCTCGGCTACTATTTTTAATAGACCGCTTAATAACTTTTGTATTATTGGAAAAAAGTACTACAAGCTTTATTCAACTGTTACTTTGTGATTTAACTAGCGGCTATACCCATAAAGGCCTCTAGGATAACTTGAATGAAGGGGTTGGGGGAGGAAACCCTCAATTTTTAATTATGAGATGCTTCACTGTAAAGGAGAACCATATCGGTTCAGCAGTCATATCCTTCGACACACACAGACAAATAGACATCATTTTACTTTTATATAAGGATTAAAGTTTCTACATTGTACAGACATACAAAGACAAATGTATATGCGCTACATTGCATTGGTGCAAAAACATATTTTTGAAGTCACAGTTACAAAAAAAACAAAAACCATAAGGCCCATTTACCTTTATAAAATAACCCATGTTTTAATGAAATTATCAATCCAACGATCTTGACTAAACTGAATCAAAACTAGAGGAAGTATAAATAAATATGAGCAGACCCTATCTGATGGTTTGGGGAATCACGGAAAATAGTTAGAAACGCATTTATTTGCCTTTTATTGCAAACATTACAAGATAAATAAACATGATTTAGCTCCTTTCTTCTGGTAGCAAAACAACTCTTGCATCACATTATTTGGAGTCTTGTTTGAATTAGGTGCAATATTTTGAAAATAGGGAAAAAAAACAGAATGAACACGGAAAAGCCAATTACAAGTTTTATGTAAAAATACACAGGAATCTAAAGCGATAAGATAATGGCTGATAAATTGATGTACATCCCCGATCATTATAGACAAAACTACCACTTCTGTAGATTAAAATTTGAGGTTGAAACGTTTAAACACTCAACTTAATGAATCAACAAATTAAAATTCACTAAAGTCCCCAAAGTTGTTAAGCCAACGAATATGAAATCATTATTATAAAACTTTGGGTACTTATGTAATAAACAGCCCATTGTCCCCTCTCTCTCTCTCTCTCTCTCTCTCTCTTAAAAATACATCAAATTTAATTCAGGTGTTTCTCAATATTTTACTGTTTGTGTCAGAAACGGTAAAACACAGTTTATTTTTCTCATCATGTATATATGTCAAGGACATATAGATATAGCTTTGTTTTGAATGCCCTAGATGTTCATGCTTTTGGCCTATCTATTCTATTGACGTCATATTAGAGGAAAAGATAAAGGGAAGGGAAACCCCCCCCCCTCTAGTAAAGAGATGGGGTATAAGGTATTTCCTGACGTAAATAGAATAGGTAGGCCAAAATCAGTAACATCTATCCCCATATTGCTGGGGCACTATAGACAACTACCATATAGATTATTATGTTTAGATCAGGATTATAAAAAGCTCAATCACCAGGGGAAGAATTATCGAAGGGATTAAATATGTTGGCACCCTTATTATATATTGATTGGTTGGTTTTAAAAAGCAGTAAATATGTACAAGAAACAATTGAAATATAGGGAGTGGAATTAAGGATTTAACTAAACTTATACCTAAGTAACAATGTTTGATGAAAATCGAATTCCTGCGTTTTTACGTTTTTTAATATGATAAAAGTTTAGCAGACATATAACAAACAATTGAATGAAGAGTATTTTCAATGAAAATAACAATCGCTCAAACTGCGCTTGTTATGGACAAAATGTTCTTGTTTAGAAATTTGAGTTTCAACCGAACACAAAAGAGAAACAAGGATGATATTATTTTAAAACAAGATAAATTTCAATCAAATGTTCTTACTTTTGAATAGTATTAAAAGTTAGGTGTCCTTTTTTCAATTTTTTTATACAGACTTACAAACTCCAATATATGTCTGGAAGAGTTATTTGTCTCATCGTATTATAGACAGCATTCTGCGGACATTAAAATGAAAAATTATGAGATTTAAACCAGTTTTGTTAGCCCCGAGGGACCGAAGGCCCTGGCTATAAAAACTGGTACTGATATTATGATTTTAATTTTAATATTTGTGGAAAAATATCTGTACGATGCTAAAATCATTTTCAGTATTGCTGAGATCCGGTTCTAGTCCAGCGGATATTAATCGGTTACGAAGCCATCCTGTAAATTATATTATGACACTTTCAGCTATTGATAATTAACAAGAGATTAAAATACGAAGAAAAAGACAAACATTTTGCAAACCATTGTTTTTCAGGTTTTTGAACTATAATACAGTATACAAATGATGAGACAAATGCATCAAAAAAAAAATATTTGGTCTTTTTTTCAGAACAGGTTATAAACGTAGACATATGGCCTTTGTACTATATTTATCAGGGGGGAGAATACATTGGACTATAAATTACACTGGTACCCAAAGTTTTATAAACACATTATCATATTCATTGGCTTAAAAACTGTACTTTTATTGAATTTTGATTGGTTGATTCCAAACACTATCAGTGTCCAAACTTTTCAACAAAGAGGTAAAATTTAGTTTATCGTCATATATTGGTCATTGTCTTATCCCTTATGATCCCTGAAATTTTTAAATAAAATAAGCACTAGAAATTTTGAAAGTAAACATTGTTTTCTTACGTCATTAAGAATTGAACATATAAAACAAGTTTCTAATATGTTTATTGTGTAATAAATGAATAAATATATATTATCCTAATGACCCCATTTTTCGCCAATCTTTAAAAGGGATTTTTGCAGACAAAAGCCGTTGTTTACATTTTGTTCTATACGAGATTTACGAGCGACGAAATTTGAGACGAATTTTTTTAATTAAAAAATTATGCCCTTACATACCAAGATCTGTAAAATGATTCAACTAATAAGATCACTGAATGTTCCGTCAGTATTCTCCTATTGGCCCATTCAGACATTATGTCTCTTGAGTAACTCTATTCATATTTAGAAAGGAACCTCAATTTCCCTAACAGATATACAAGATCTAGATACATACTCTCAAAATCAACCAATAGGAACAGTGGAGGAACAATTCAGTCATATTATTGGCTAGAAACTGTGCAGAAACGTCCGTCTATAACGGTTATCTCTTATCGTCAATTTAGACATGTTAGAATTGTCCTATCGATTTCAAACTTGCATTATGAGTTATGAACAGTCAGGTACAATTTAGAAAGCGGAGCAACTCTTTTATCGTTACCAGAATACTAAGTCTATTTAAAATTTTTCACTTCGTCATTCATATTATTGGAATAATTTGCATGTAACTATAAATAAACAATAGGGTTCGTCTGCTATAATTCCCTTTTTACGTTTTACAGATTATGGGGCTAAATTTGCCATCTAAGTCTTTCATACCTATTACCGCCATTTCTATTTATGTGTCTAGACATACTGATTGACCGACAATCACATATTGTAGAAAATCTACGGATTTTAAAGCAAAGGCTTGGTAACTACAGAATAAAAGATAATAAATTGTTAGAATAGAAAGTTTGCAATTGATGGCAACTTTAAGATTTTACTAAAATATACATAAAGAAAGTTTCCAGTATGGCTTTGAAACCGATTAATATACGCTGGATTAGAATCAGCCTTACTTAAAAATCATGTATAGCATCATATTACCCACAATTTTCCAAGAAAAATAGAATAAAAGTCATAATATAAAAATCTGTCTTGTTAGGCCGGGCCTTTAGCCTCTCGGGGCCAATTAAAACTGGTTTTAATATTATAATTTTTCATTTTAATACAACAATGCGTAAAATAACTATTTTAATATTTCTATGTCACCAAAAGACACAAATAAATAGATATTTGTTCATATCTTAAAGAATCTTAGGGGATAATGCATTGCATGATAAATTGATGTACATTATACACCTACAAGTAGATTAAACTTATTGTTGAAATGAGGTTTGGATGATGTCAGATGCTAGTATGCTATTGCTTATTTCTCTGTAACTACTCCCATTGAAATAAAATAAACACTCAAAAAAACCTACCCTATCTGTTCCTGAGGGGCCGACACCTCCCCACCGTCTGGCCGGGGATGAGCCCTGCAGGGGCGATGATGAGGCTGCAAGTGAGGGGTGGCTGGCTGTGGCCCAGGTGCTCATTGTTGGTGTCGTGGGGGTTGAGGGGGTGGAGATACGGCGCGCCCGAGAAATTTGCGAGGGGATTGTTATAGCCTGGGTAAGGTTCAAAATAATTTCTAATAACAATTGCATTCATAAGTTTAGAATAGTATAAAATCTGTACGTTTGTCTAACTATTTCCTAAAACAACTTTTCTTTTAGAATAAGAATAAAAATAAAAATTATTTTGTGCAAATTTTGAAAATCCAATAAATGTTGAAAAATACATGGTAGAAAGTAATTTATATATTGTTTTGAGGTATAAGATTTTTGAATTAATGTTAATAAAATCTAAATTATTTCTTT
The DNA here is from genome assembly GCA_900241095.1 of Acartia tonsa. Lineage (NCBI taxonomy): Eukaryota > Metazoa > Arthropoda > Copepoda > Calanoida > Acartiidae > Acartia > Acartia tonsa. The sequence goes on along the minus strand of LS055895.1, from coordinate 2,328 downwards.
CCTGTGAGGTATTCAGCGAGGTAGACCGATGCTTGTAGCCCCTAGATGACGTACTAGCGTACACTGACGTACTACTGTGTACTGACGAACTGGCCGATGATTGACTAGGGGACGCGCTGCTGCTACTGGCCCAGGCGTTCAGGGATAAAGTCTGTAAAGTTAGGGTTATAGGTATTAATGTCGGAAAAAAATTAATGAAAAAAAAAATTAATTCTCTTTAAACTTTACATCTTGAGGAATAAGACAAGAAACAATAATTGATGCACAATATTTTGTTCATCTCCAATTATGGTAAACAAAATTACTCCTTCTGTAGATTAGAGTTATTACTTTGGTCCATTCTATATTGAAGCAAACAATTTTAATTCATTAAAAATAAACCAAAATTTAAGTTCAACAAATAAGAGACCGTGTTAGTATGATTTATTATCCAATGTTCCCTTCCTTCACCAACTAATCAAGTAATAAGACTAACTTAAAGAAATACTGTTAGAATGTAATTTACACATATGAACTAGTTACCCTTTAGTCAGGGACAAAGGAGATATTAGACTATAAAATTAACACTGGTACCCAAAATTTTATGTCTAAACACGATCTTAAAAACTTTGGTTACTTTTATTTTAATTTGTTTGATTGGTGCAACCTAGTAGTGTCAAATCATTTCCACGGATCATTTTATCTACAGAAGGGGTACTATTGTTTATGATGATTGTGGGTGAACATCAACTTATCGTCCATTGTCTTATCCCTTGAAATCCCTGCCCTTAGTAGACTCTCATGCTGGGCATAAATGAACTTTATTGGACTGGAACTTTCATATTTATTATTTTAGTACACGAACCATAGAAAATGTAAATTACAAAAGTAAGATAGAGAAATTGAAAAAAATATGCTAAATTGTTTAAATTTGTAACAGAAAAATGTTTATGATTCAAAGTAAAACGATATATGTACAATGTACATCTGTCTATTGTCCGACCGTTTGTCTGTCCGGATGAAGCTTAAGATGTCACTAACCGCTATAGTTTTCATAGAATAAACCTAAGACCAACCCAAGGATTTAGCCCATTTTCTTGAAGTTTTAGAAAACCACCCCCTTCACCCCCACTCACTCCCCACAGAAACTTTTTATATTTCAATTTTTAAAATCTCTTAGTAATCTAGTTAACTTCAATTTCTAAAAAGATATAGAAGTTCAAAATGAATAATTCCTTATTCAGACCAATAAAAAACACAGTGTGAGAACAATCCGTCCTCATTAATGGATAGAAAGTGTACACATTTAGTTACGAAAGGGAGTCCCCCCCCCCATCCACACCACATAGTATAGTATGTAATAAATAGTTAAATTTCTTAGATAAAGGTTTGGAAAAAATTTTCAATTTAAATTTTCTAATTTTTGGAAGAAAATATACTTATTTCTATTCCATGCGGCGCGTTATAATACTTCCGACCCTACCCATGAGATATACTTCTCCTGCAGGGATCTTCTAACCCTTACTTAACCTTATCTGAATAAAAATTGTGTTTTTCCTCTATAAGTTCGTTTGTGGTTCAACCTTTCGTATTATAGTCCGTTTTTTTACGAATATTAAAATAAAATCATAATATTAATACTAGTTTTGTTAGACCGGGCCTTTGGCCCATCGTCGGGGTTAAAAAATTATTTTAATGTTATACTTTTACGTTTTAATATCCGCGGAAAGCTGTCTAGAAAACGATGCGATATATAAGTATTCTCTACCTGGGGAGGCCTAGGCCTCGGGGAAGAAATTGTCGGTACTTGAGGTCTGACTTGTCTTCTAAAATCTTCCATTAATTCACTGATTTGGTTTCTTAAACTAAAATAAAATAATAACTGTTATTCACTTGTCTTTTTAAAAATGCACCTGTTTATGTGCCAATACCTTACCCAACCTTTAATTGAAATTGCTACAATTTTTGCGTCTCTATTATAGTACAGGGGAGCCTAGCAAGGCCGGGTTGGGTTTTCTAAGTGGTAAACTTAAAAGAAAAAAATAACTCTACCCCTCCCTCAATTTTTCAATTTATTTTAAAAATATGATGGAGGGGAGGGGGTAACTTTGAGGGGACGCGGCACTGCAAAGTTTTTACCTGTATGGACATACACTGTAGATGATAGTTTGTAGGTTGGAGATTTCACCAATTCCAGGAGTTATCAACAGCTGCCGCTCAAGCTCCTGACAAAGTAGCAGTCATTAGTAATACAGGCATAAGTCAATAGATGATAATTTACCGGGGGGGGGGGGGGGGGGGGGGGGGGGGGGGGGGGGGGGGGGGGGGGGGGGGGGGGGGGGGGGGGGG
>LS055894.1:0-13621 GCA_900241095.1 Acartia tonsa | reverse complement strand
GATTGTGTGTCCAGATCTGGAGAGTATACCTGTGTTGCTGAGAATAGTCTGGGTGTCAACCAGGGCACCACCTCCCTCCCTCAACACAGACTTGTGGTGCAAGAGGTTAGTTTTCTTTTTTTAAATGGACCATTTTCATGTAGGGAGGTGACATTGTACTGTTAATTATACTTTCGCTTACAGTCTTATTGGATAATTTTATAATACCTTGATTAGAAGGTTCAAATAAGATTAAGCAGTGCATAAACTTCTCAACCAATATTTTAATCAACAGATAATTTGTCTAACATCATTGGGCATTTGCATCAATTTATTTCCTTTTGTATTATCCTTTAGGATCAATGCTTTAATTGCAAACAATGGAGAGATGTTTTATTCATACAATTCGGTATCTGTCCTTTTGTTTTTTTATATTTCTATTCAAGATTTTCAATAACACTTTTTTCAATATTTTAGGTGGTAGTGCGAGTAGACAGACAAATTTCAGCAAACTCCTCACCAACCATCTCCACGTCAATAGCAGCTATTCTAATACTATCTCTAGCATTGATAAACATCAGATAAATTCACATTTAGAGACAATTACAAACTATTCTGATCTCAAAGGGCATTAGAATTTTTAACATAAAAGTGCCAGACTTGGTGTACATTACAAGCCAGCTTATAGGTTCTAAATGGCCGCTTGGTGGCTCCAGAAAATCACCTGGAAGCTGGATTATCAATGTACGAGTTGTCAGGATGTAAAGTGATAAAACCTGACAATTTTTAAGGGCTGTGAAAAAATGAGTTTACACACAATTTTTAGAGCAAAAACTGCCAAAAGTTAAAAAATTTTCAGTAAAAATGCATAAAATTTGAGAAATGTATAAAAGTGATTTTTAAAGCAGAAAAAGTGCTCAAAATAATTGTTGTTTCTAGTCATTTCAAGTAATAATTTATATCTATCTGTATTCATTTCTTATAAAATCAAAGCTAAATTTCTAAATTATTATTTTTGTTTGATTTAAGTTTTAAAAAGGATAAAATCAAACAACTAAATAGTTAAATTACCCATAGAATTTTTAGTTTCTACCTCAAAATTATTTATAAGCGTTAGGGGTGCCTAGAAATATTTATTTAAAACAAATTCAAAGCTAAAATAAAATAACATTTGAACTGCAAAAGTAATGATTTTAAATAAACAAGATTTGTTAAAAGAAAACATTATTTCTACCCGTTTCCTATCCTTAATAAAATTTCAATTATTATTGAGAAGCACACTTGAAATTAATTTTGATTTAAACCAGATAAAATTTGAAACAATTTAGAATAATTTATCAATCTATCATAAGATAGTAAAAACAATTAATATCTCGGCATCCCATAATGCGCGCAAGCTAAACCCATTTAGCAATTTCATTTATATTTGAAATAGACCATTTTATATACCCCCTAACCATGCAGTATTTTAAATAAAACATTTTTTAGATTAATGACATTATTTTACTTTTTGCATTTTTAACCTTTTAATTTAACTTATAACGTTTAAATTATAGAATTTCGATAAAAAAAACTGGAATTAATCCTATAATTTTTCACATTACTATGATTGATATTTCAAACATTTTTTTTATTTTGTGGGAGGGGGGTTTGAAAAAGGTCTATTTGATATATAAAAGATATTACGAAATAACCGATAATTTATATAAATGTTATAAATCCTAATTGTTCATACTGTGGCGTTCAAATAAATTTATCTAAAGTATTTTATTTTGTTTATGATTCAGTATAGAGTAGTTTTGCTTAAATTATATGAGAATTTAGTCCATAAGTAGCGTAGCAATAAGAAGCAAAATAGAAGAGTCAAATGTAGATTAATGCAAAAATGCTCCGTAGAGACTAAATAAGAAGGTTATTTATCAATCAATACATATTATTACTGTGTAGTTGCACCATATTTTCACGTACTCTGATTAAATATTGCGCGCAGCTTGCTAAAATAACGGTGGATAACCCCATTTATTCCATTTCTTCCCCTCCTAGTGGATGAACTGACCAATAAATTAGGTACATAATAGCAAGCTAAACTGAAGACAAATTTCCCTGTCAGTATATTTACTTATATCCTGCATCCATTCATTTATTTCATCATTTATTTTAGTTAAAGAGTTACTAAATATTTATTTTAGAAAATTTGTTTTTTTTATGAACTCATTGACTCAAATAATTTTCTGTTCTGTATCCAGAATATTTCTCTTTAAATTAAAACTTACTATGTTCCTATAAAGGAAAAAAATTAAAACTATCTTCTTCCTTTAAAATTTCCCTTATTTCAATATAATTTACAGTATGACCGATTAATCCGCATTATTTGAAGTGTTTCTGAGTCATACGGAAAAAAATATAAACGATAGTTTTACCCAAATAATAAAACAAAGATGATAACTTTATCATCAGTTTGGTTGAACCGACTTGCGGCCCAACGGGGCCAATATTTCTTATACTATCTTTGAAAAGCTGATTTTACTACTATGCGACAAATAGATATTAAGCTTGGCTTTAGAAATGAGGTTTCCTTAAACTTTCTTCGTTTGTAAGAACATGGTGCGACCCGTAAATATTCATATTCCAACAGCGTATCAATAAATTTATCTTGAAAATTTCAATAAATTTTGTCAGAAATGTTTCATTTAAATGATTTGAATCAATATGTTTCCACCAAGAAGAAGCATATCTATACAGCGAAGCTAATTTAGAAGGTTTAAGACCTCTTTCTTGTAGCTATATAAGAAAACAAGTGGCGCGCCCTACAGCCTCTAAATGAACTTAAAAGGGAGTATAAACTGGCTGTGAAATTTTATTACTACTATGAAAAAGTATTTTTTACCTGGGCAGATTACTCTTAGGATAGTAAAGTTACCATCATCCAAAATAGTTAAAAACATTCCCAGGACCTAAAGTAAGCTTCACTATAAATAAAATTCATATTGATACTTTGGTACAGACAGCAGCCATCCTGTTACATTTACACAAGGATTTTTAGATTCGTCTGCTAATGAAAAAACTGAACAGCTTTTTATGCGGATTTAAAAGCATACCGTATGTGATTAGGATATGATGAATCTTCGCATATTATAAACACCAGAACAAATTTGGAACCAGGCTTATCATAAACACCAGAACAAATTTGGAACCAGGCTTAAGACAAGACATTAGTTTATTCCTTACCAAGGATCCTATGGGATTAGGCAATGGACAATAAATTGATGTAAGACCTTAATTATGATTTATTCAATTTGGTAAATTGAAATTATTTCCAATCTAGATTATATAAAAGTAACCAAAGAATTTAATACTTTGGGGACCAGAATAGTTTACTGGCCTTTCCTTACCTGAGTTAAATGAAGCTTTTATACATTAAACATCTTTACATCAACTTATTACTGAAGTCATAAAGGTCATGAAGAAAACAATATGCCGACAAGATGTCAAATATTACTACTAGCTTTTATTCAATACCCAATACAAGTTACTACATAAACTTCGATGATTTGTCAGCTATGGCCACTTTTAATACATGCAATTTTGACAAAATTAAAATTGTGAACAGGTCTAATAACTATATTGCATAATAATCATTTATCCAAGGACGCCTTACTGTGAGAACGTTATTAATCAACTGATATCAGATTATAGAGTAGCGCTGCTGAGCTTCAACTTACAATGTCTGTTTTTTTTTAACTATGCATTATGAGATTGTTTGTTTAAAAAGTTAAAAAACTAGAATATAATCTTTTTAGTACCACCTTAATATTTACCTAACCCGCGATCGTGGCTCAACACGTAGAGCATCCGCTCATCGCTGGGGAGGTTCGAATCTCGTGCTGATATTGCGTCATAAATAAAGACGTTAAAATGGTTTCTACTACTGCTATGGCAGGGGGAATGCCTTGGCCCATAAACAGGCGCAACTCAGTACCATGCACAGTTAGGACTTCTCAGACAAAGGTCATGCAATCAAAATGTTGGTTGTCTGATGGATGTTACTTAACCTAATATCCTTGGGTGTTAGAGTATCGCATACCATTACACGCGGATGATGCTCTGGATTCTCTAGATGATCACTTAAATCGAAGGAGAATCCCGCCCTTACGAGGTAATGGTAAGGTAATGTATGTCTATGTCAAAGTAATGGCATGTATGTATGTCTGCGTAAAAGTAATGAGATGTATGTATGTATGTCTAAGCGTAAGTAAGGGAATGTATGCATGTATGTCCATGTAATTAGAAATATTTCTTTAAATGTTGAACCGTTGAATCCACAATTTCTAGGGCTGCCTTATTGGACCTAGTATATTCAATAGACAATAGTCTGTTTATTACACTAGTCCTAAATAATAACGTTTTCCTATTCGTTGTTTTAACAGCTTTGGGAACTTTTATTGACATTTGATTGGTTGGTTCATTAAGTGTCAATCACTAATGGTAATCTACAGAAGGGGTAATTTTTGGTGTTATCATTGGAAATGCACATCAATTTATTGGCAATTGTCTTATCCCTTTAGATCCCTGAGATTTGTTATAGTTATACATTAAAGAAAATTAAATAAATTTTTTGCTAGTGTTGTTGTACCAGCCTTGCCCCCTAACGGAATTGAATATTCACAGAATAAAGGGGAAACAGAATTGAAAGTCAGGAATGGAGTGATGTATGAATTGGTTAAAAAAATAATTTTTATTGTGTGATATGATCCAGGTAGGGAGAGGGCATTGAGCTGTTTATTACACTAGTTGCCAAAGTCTTATAGTAACGATTTTTATTCGTTGGCTTAAAAACATTGGGGACTGTTACAGAATTATAAATGTTTAGTTCATTAAGCTGAATGTCCAAATGTTTATCATCATTGGGGACGTACATCAATGTAAAGGCCATTGTCTTATCCTTTCAGATACCTGGAAACAGAAATCGACGGGTTAAAAGTCGATGGTTATTTTTGTGCTTGTTCGTGTAGAGGATCTCAAAAAGACTTTAAAATGTTTCGTTTTAGTCTAATTTTGCAAGAAAACCAATGTAAAATTCTTTTCTGTAATTGCAAATATCCGTTATAAAATCCTCTTTAGATTTTTCTTTTGTAAAAGTAACAGGATGTCTATATGTAGCCAAAGATCTTGCTAACCGCTGGACTGATATGGTTCTCCTGTATAGAAACGTTACTTATGGGTTCAGAAAAGGTTGCTGACAATTTTTGGGTAAAGATTCCCACTTTCCAAGAGAAGTTTCCCCCTTATTTTTTTTTAACATTTTTATTAAAGTTGAGGGTTGACTTAACCCCCTACCCATATTTTTTAGGGGAATTTTTTTTTTTGGTTATTTCTTATATTAGTTTCACATACATTTTGCCTTCCTTGTTATTTTAATGAATTGAATATTCAAAAAGTTTTTCTACTTTATTACATTTGTCAATTTGTTAAGGTTTTCACACAAATTAAGGAAGTCAAAGAAGGGTGAATTTATCAGGGATCTAATGGGATAAGACAATGGTCGATAAATCGAGTACAACCACAATGATCATACACAAGATTACCCCTTCTGTAGATTAAAATAAGTGGTTAAAACGTATGAACATTCAACTTAATAAACCATCAATCAAAATAACCTACAGTCACCAAAGTTGTTGAGCCAACGAATAAGAAAATGTTATCATAAAACTTTGGGGACTATTGGGATAAACAGCCCATTATCCCCTCTCTCTGGGTGAATTTGCCATATTATAGTTTGGGTGTGTAGCAACTCTATAACTTTTTTATGATTCATAGCTCCCACAAAAATAAAATATAATTTTATTATTGTTGATTTAACTGCATAAGTTAAAAGTAAAAGCCTCTTAAACATTATTATCATATGTATAATAAATAGTAATTAAGCACGTTAATAATTCTATTTTTTATTAAGGATGGCAAATTTAAACAAGAATGACAACATTTATAAGTAGCGAAGCAAAGAAATATTAACACACACTGTTAAATTATTCCATCTTTTCAAAAGCTTTAGCCGTATATTTTGAATAAAAACTCAAAAAATCAAGTTCATACGAACGAACGGACATTTTTAACCTTGTTTAATTTTCAATTCACTATTGTGTAATATTCCCTTAACCACTCAGTCTTTCCCCTAAATGGTTACATGTCAAAGGAAAACAAAGTGTAAAAAATCAAGTGTTCATACATTAAAGTTAAAGAATATAAAAAAATTCTGCCTACAGGGCTGAGACTCTTTCCCGATTTGTATGGTTCTAATAGCGTCGAAAATATAAAACACAGCCGAGTCCCTACAAAAGAATAGAAAGTAGACAAAACGGGTCTGCACCACTTGGACCTGGTAGTTGTCTGGGTTAAACATCTATTAATCATTCATACATAATTTAGAAGATTTTTTATGGTAACAGTTATAAAGAAGTAATGTTAATGAAGTGGAACTCACATTTGGTAAAATTTTTTCCTCCTCTTTTATTATAAACTTTTTGAAAACCCTTTTTCTTCCCTTAGTGGTGAACTCTGATCCTAATAATCTCTCCTACTCCCAACAAGGTTTCAATTGTAAATGTTTTTGATGTTATTGACTAAACAAATTTTACTGTTTCCTAGGAACACTGAAATGAAGTGTAAAAATTTAATCCTAGAATTTTGTGAAGAAATTAAGTTTATGTCACTCTTCATTGGAAACTGGAAAAATGGACATGCATATGAAGGGATCTAAAGGGATAAGACAAAGGCTAATAAATTAATGTACATACCCAATGATACACAAAATAACCTCTTTTGTAGATAACAAGCAGTGGTTGAAACGTTTGGACTAGTTCATATACTAACCAAACAAAGTTCAATAAAAGCGCCCAAGGATGTTAACTAACGTTATTATAAAACTTTGGGGACTAGTGTTATAAACATCCCAATGTTCCCTCCCTCCCTAAGTATCTGTAGATAATCAAAATAATTATATTCAAAACAAGTATGACAACTTACATAAGTAGTGAGGCGCTAAGATGATATAAAAGATATAAGGAAAAAGAGAAGATGTTTAGCAGCCATAAATCAAGAATTAAATTATAGAAATCACGAAACCTTTCACATTTGTTTCTTATATTTTTTAAAAGTTTATTTTGTAGCATGACTGACAGACCAACGGATCAAGTAAATTAAATACTGAGCTGGATCTTTAAATCATTTTAGTGGTGAACCGGATTGGGGTGCGCTAGAGGTGGGCCGGAGGTTGGGCCGACGGCGCGCTAAAGCCACTTCTAAAAAACATTGATTTTTAAAAGAATTTTGGTGAGGTCCGATCCGCGCCGGTACAACTTTATAACTTTAGCTGTGTCAGTACGATATTTTATCTAAAAGTTTTATATAAAATATCATACTGACACGGCTAAAGTTATAAAGTTAAATTGTTTTATAATAAAACAATAAATATAATTTATTTTAGAAATAATTATAGAAATGTTTTCACGATAGTTTTGCAATAAAATATTAAACTAATTGAAAACAAAATATTTATTCATTTATTCATTAAATCACCCTCCCAATAAAAAATGATTCTACCCCCCCCCCTCTAAAAAAATAGAATATTTCTTTTTCTTTTTAAAACTTAATTTAATTTGAAAATAAAGCAGGGATTTGACCCCACCCCCCTTCAAGGGCCCCTATAGGCCGCTAGTTTGTAACAAAACGTAGATCTTAAAAACCTTTAACTATCCCTTTATTTCAAAATAAATTTGATACAAATAAAATTCCAACCCCTCTCAATTTGCATTGAGACAAGAAATAGTAAATTCAATTTCAAATAGATACACAATATATAACATGAAATGTCTTTTTAAAAGCCAACTTTTTGCTATTTGCCATAAAATGAAAAGTAAACAGAAATGGCAACATCCATAAAAGCGAAGCTTAACATATTGGATGGCAAGACAAACGAACATTTACAAATATAGAGTGACAACAAGTTTAGTATTAAACATTATTTAGAAGTCGAAAAAGATTAATCATTCACTTTTTAAATTATTTCAAATCGTCTTATGAATCATTATTCCAAAAACCAAGTTAATTAGATAACTCTCATGTTTATAATGGACATACTGACTATCTGTCTATGATTACACTGTTGAAAAGTACCTAGCTGTTACAGGAATCTAGTTACAAGCCTAATAAACTACCAACCCTAAATTCAAAAAAGTTTCGAATTTAAAACCTTGATTGGAATCAATATTACTATTTGAATTTCTCATTTTTATAATGATTGAACAAACAAAAATTCATACATCTTAACAAACATTTACACATTTTATTGTTGTTAAACTGTTATTTTTGTATGAATTTAGATTTTTTATTATAATCTATTTTTATATTTTCTAAATTAAATTAAGAGAATTGGAATAATAGAATCAGGATGAAACATATAAGTAAATAGTTTAATAATGGTTAGAGGTATAATCTGATTTATGATATTGATATTGGTCCTATCATACCAAATCATAAAAAATATTTCAGGTCAAAATATTGCTTCGAAAACGATTAATATCTGCTGGATTAGAACCGGTTTTAAACTATGGAAATTCATGTTTTGTATCGTATTAAAGACAATTTTCTGTGATAATAAAATAAAAAAATTCTATTAATACAAGTTTTATTAGCTCAGGCCTAGATTTTAGGAGCGCATCCGCTAGTTCTATAAAAGAAGCAAATGGTTCATATATATTCTTAAATATCTACAGAACTTCCTTAAAACTCTTTACATATAATCCTATTCTAAGATCTCGTAAATAGCTGGACCAATCATTCATCCATTTTCAGGTAAGGTTAGTATAAATCCAGGACAGATTTTAGGCTATTTCAGACTCGAGGGTGGGAGTGTTAACATTCCTAAGAGATAGAGGGCAGGTATAGACCTTAGAGACTGAGGAGAAATGATATGACTAAAAGTGAAACGTTTATTCAATATCTTTTTTCTTAATCTGATAATTGAATACTTTATTCCTGACATACTTGACAATATCTCTGGCTCAAGTTTGAAACTTGCCAAGTGGAGTGGCTAAAATTCAGTGATATGTGGATACAGTAAAAAATTTACTTATTGTTTTTGCTTATTTGGGTCACAAAAAGTAGCCGCAATTTTTCAAAATATAAAAGAAACTCTATAATTCGAAATGTCTGTAAAAAACAGGATTATCTCGTCTGCTATTCAAGATAGACGGATGAAATTGCCTATATTGATGAGAATCCAGCTAATATTCCTCAAAATAAATACAGCCTTAGAGTAGCGAAGCTACTCTATAATTTACTTTGTCTGTCCGTTAGTCCGTCCGTAATGCTAGGGGGTAAATGCAATTTTCTCAGCTGCTACTGAAGATAGACGGGTGAAATTTTTGGCGAAGATTCTCAATATCAATAAACATGAAGTGCATAATTTACTCTGTCCGTCAGTCTGTCGGTGATGCATAAAAAGACATTAAAATTTTGTTTTTGTTATTTTTTACTGAAAGGTTTCTTGATTACTGCATATTTATCCAATGAACATATTCTCTGTAATTCATTTGATATGTTTGTTCTTCCATGAACTTTTAGTTATGGATGTTGTCATCCTTGTTTTACATTTTTAAGTGGTAAGCCAGTCACGATCTTCAGCTTCAGCTTAGAAATTAATTTTCTTTTGATATTATATTTATTTAATATTAAAATATTAATATGAATATTAATATGCCAATACTTTTACCCCTGGTCACAAATACAATTATATTACAACTTTACAATTAATAATTAAACATAACTTCAACACATTAGGGTTTCTGTAAAATAGACTTTACAGGGAAAGAAAATAATTCATTAATTTCAAATACAAAATGGTTAAATTGGTATTAAAAATTATTTGTTAGTGACTCTAATTATATGGACAGGCATGCAGGCCTTTGTTATAGATTTGCTGTACTACAAAAAAAATAAAAAGCTATTGTAATATATTTTAAAAATGTTTTCTACTGTTATTGCATTAATAATTTGATGATTAATTTTATTTTTAATATCTAAATTGATACAACTATTGATTGGAAAATATCTGAAATTATTCAACCTTTTTCATTAACAATAAGGAATAAAGTAAATTATTTGGTTGATACAATTTGAACTTCAAATACTGAACTCATATTTTGAAATATATACATAATAAGAATATTCTATATAATTTTTATTAACAAAAATTTATTACTTCAATCTTATCTTAATTTAAACTTTCATGGATTAGCAATCTTCAGAAAGATAATGACTATTTTTACAAAACAATTTGGATGATTTAAAAAAAAAGTTTTAGGATATTTTTTAACATATATAATATTTTTATTACAAAAATCATAATAAGAATATATTTTATCTTAAAAAGGATTACAACATCCATAAAAGCAAAGCTATAAAACGGTAGGACTAAAGAATATTAACTCCTGTAGAGTGTCAGAACTGAATAAAAAAATACTTTTACAGAACGCTGTTTAAGGACATACTTACATTTTTAGGACTTCAATATAGAGATGCTTTGCTCATAATATTGAACCTTGTTCTAATATGAATCAGTATTACAAAAATCAGATAAATCGGATAATTTTAACATACACAAATTTGTTGTTAAAAAAGTAAAAAATCAGCATGTCTTTCTGGTAATGATTATAGAGTTGCTGTGCTTTCTAAGTTGTATAGTTATAGGAATCATCATGCAAAGTTTGAAATCAATAGGACAATTCCAACCTGGTTATATGAACGAAAAGAGCTAACCGTTAAGGACGGAAAGACGGATGGCAGTTCAAATGGACCGACCCTAATTATAGAAAAGCTTTGCTTTTAAGAATACACTAAAAGTTAGAATTTACATACAGACAAAGCCCAAAGTGTGTCAAAAATGATCCATGTGACGTAATAAAATGAGGGAGATGAGAGGAGAAGTGGGAAAGAAAACCCCTAAAAAAGAGATGGATAATTCCTCATTTTTTTTATGTCACATGGATCATTTTTGACACAATTTTAACACAATTTGGGCTTTGTCTCAGCAATTAACACAATTTGGGCTTGTACTAGTCCCTCAACAGATTATGTCGTCATACGACAGAATAGCCAATGAGAGACCAGTATACATTGTAATTGACCAATGCAATGGTTAAATTTATGTTGGCCTCTCATTGGTTATTTTTATTGTATGACGTCATAATCTGTTGAGGGACTTAAATTATCCATGTTTAGCTTTGGTATTAATTTGCCTAAACAGTACATTTACTTTACATATGACCAGGGGAGGTTTATGGCTACTTTGAGTGGAAAGATGTACGACACTTCCTGCCCACATTGGAGAAAACATTCAACTTCCTCAAAAAAATCGTTAACATTTTTTTTTATACATAATAGTGCGTAAATGTGTCTACTTTATCACATTAATTATTTTTAGTAATGCATGAACTTATTTCTCCTTTTTATTTTTGTAAATAATTTGCTATAAAATATATACAGTTGTTTTGTTATTATACCAATCATGAAACGATCAAGCCTTTGGGCTAAATAATCAAACATACAGACTCAGGGACATTAGGGATAAGACAATGGCCGATAGATTGATGTACATCCCAAATGAAATTAGTGGTTAAAACGTTTGAACACTCAAACAATTAACCAATCAAAATTCTCAAAAGTCCCCAAAGTTGTTAGGACAACGAATAAGCTAAAGTTATTAGAAACTAGTGTATTAAATAGCCCATTGTCCCCTCTCTCTCTTTACAGAAACATGGATAGTGCACCCGAAGAAACAAAAATACTATTTTAAACTATCTTAATAGTTTCTAAATAAACTAGCGGATGCGGCCCTAGCATCTAGGTGCTCTTAATGGGAAGCTAGGAAAAGAAAAATAGCATAAAACCACCCCAGGAAATATGTAGAGCTTGCTTTAATTGGAGAACTCATTATGTTCAGCAGTTATTGAAATCTTAAGCTTCAGAAAAAAACAATTAATTTATACTACAGTATACTTAAAAATAATATTCTGCTTATATAGTTCTACCACCATGTGCGTGTTTGTGTTTCTTGTTTCCTACAGTCTTATTTTAGAGCTTTGATTTTAAGGATGCTGCCATACTTGTTTTACAAATAATTTCATCAAAAAAGAGATAGAAGAGAAGAAAGAATTCAATAAATAAAAAAGAAGAAAAAAGAAAATATTTATTTAAGATTTCTTTGAATTTGTTGATTTATTTTTGGCCTTGCAGTGAATTTCGCTACTAGCGTCATCTTGAACTTTTAAATATATGTATGCGTGTAAACATACAGGACTAACAGGTCCATTGGTAGAGCAGCAATAAAAATTTAATACATATTTATATTTAAAAGAAATTAGTTTTAATGCCTGTATAGTTTAAATAAGAATGTAAGAATGTGTGTCTGGAATTTTTTTGATGTCCACTTTATTAAATTTCGATTGGGTGTTGCAAATTAGTATTGTTGAAACTTTTCCAACTTTAATCTTGATCTACATTATTGTTTATCATCATTGGGGTTGTTAAATGTACATAATTATACTGTCCATTGTCGCATTTCTGAACATATAGTTTTAAAATTTTTATGAATTTATTTCTTTCTTAAATATTCACTAGTATAGCGGCTACTCCCCTAAAGTCTTCTAGGGATACTTGAAGTGTCTTAGTTTTAAAACTAAAAGTACTCTCTCCCCAAATAAGTAATAAACCTTTCGAGGACCTATGAGAGCTACGTTATTAATGAGACCCATGTAGGTTCAGTTGTTAGCGAGTTCTTTCGGTACAGACATACAGATGATAATTGAAGAGTAACTTAAAATATTATAATTAATGTGCTACCCTCGTAAGATGAAATTATTAAAAACAACAAATTAAAGCAAGAAAATTAAGCCACAAGCACAACTTATAATATTCATCATGGCGCATACACAGGATTTTGTAGAAAGGGTGCGCGAAGCGCATTAAAATATTTCAGTGGTTTTTTTTTAATCCAATAATTTTTAAAGGCTAAGGAAGTTGCCCTTCATTTAGAGAACCCGAAAGCACACTTCACTTTTTATTCCAACAGACAACTAGTCTTTGATTTCACGACCTTTGTTTGAAAAGTTCTAACTGTGCATGGTGATGAGTTCCGCCTGTTTATGGGCTAAGGCATTCCCTATACTATAACTTTTTATACCGCAAACTTGACAGAGCAGCAATAGGAAAAAATTTTTATGTCTTAAGTTATGACGCAGTGTCGGGCCGAGATTCGAACCTATCACCTCCCCGACGACGAGCGCTACTTATTGAACAACGGTCGTGGGTTAAGAAAGTTGCCTTTGCTATATTTTATTCCAATTCCTCCTTTGGACTGTAAATTATACTGATCCCCAAAATTATTTAAAGTACACTATTTTATTCGTTGGTGTTACAAACCTTCAGTGTTCAAACTTTTCCACCCATTTAAAAATATTTTAGTATATAACTTTTTAAAGAACCAACTTAATGGGGGGGGGGGGGGGGTTAAATTTAAAATTTGTTGGGGGGGGGGGGGGGGCGGTAAATCCCCCCCCCTTTTTTTTGGCGGGTTTTTTTGAGAAAA
>LS055893.1:0-13624 GCA_900241095.1 Acartia tonsa | reverse complement strand
TGTTATGTCATTAATGTTTATCATTAAACATTGATTTATGTTACATAAAATTACCATTAGGCTCTGTCACATGTCTAACCTATTAAGATAAAAGATTTTCATCTAAAGTAATTTTGTGTTTTTTTATTCCCCCTCCAATCTTCACCCATTTATCCAATAATTTCTCATTTATGGTGCAGTACACTAAAAGTTTGTTTCATTTTTCATAGGGAAGAAAAGATAAACATGTTACATATTATCAAAAAATGTTTGAATTGTTTTAATTTTGGCCTAGAATGGTGCCAAATAAAATAAAAGCTTAATTTTTCATTGAAAGAAAAGGTTAGATTTCTTTATGTCTCTCTGATCCAAAAGATCTCGCTACCACTCTACCGAAAGGGTTCTACTCTTTTATCTAAAGCAGGATTTTTAAATTTTTTAATTAACCTTTTTAGCTTAGTGTGATCATTTATTTTAGTTGTCTTTAAAATGGTGAATTATTTTATGGAAAATTTATAATTTCAAGATATTTTTGCTGCGGACATTTTGTAAGCACATAATATATCCAAGATCTTACCAGCAAAAAGAAAACAATCTCGGACAAAATGTAAGAAAAGACTGTTTTGTCCCAGGAATAATGAGGAATGGGTATCTGTTTTATGATTTAACAGTGGCAGACCTAATGAGGAAACTTTCATATTAGTTAAGGGATGATTTTTATCATTTTGTTTTTTTTATCAAAGCTCCATCCCCCCCACTCCCCATAGAAAAAATTGCATTGGTTTAATCAAATTTGTTTTTGGCCAATCAGTAAACTTTTTTCATTTGATTTATTTACAGACAACCTTCCATTATAAATTTGTAATTATATTGAATCTTTTTCAAATGTCTGTCCCTTAAACCCCTGGTGTTTTTCTTTTTGTGTCAACCAAAACCATTTTCCATTCTCTTATGTTAAAGTAACAAAAAGAGAATAAGATTTTAAATGAAATAAATAGGTTTCTGTAAATACAATATAATATAATCCTAAGCAAAATGGTAAAATATATAAATAAGGAAATAAGAAATGTATACTGCTTTCATTTTATATACAAAAAGAAATATAAATTTAAGAATTCTTTAAGATTTGCATAAATTTATTGTTAATTACGCGACAGTAAATGATAAATATTAATAGCAATAAATTGATTAGTAGAATAGATGAAAGTATAAAATTACGCTAAAATGTCTCTCTATTACAAAAAAAACGCAATCTTTTTTGCTGTTACCATAAAATGCTACAAATAATACCTAAGAATTTCATTTAGCTGTAAAATTTATTTGTAACTATGCCATTGTAAATCTTAAGGAGTAGACTTTTTGGGATTTAGACTGACCATAGATATCTGGCTGCAGCTCAGAATTGGTGAAAAGGTCAGATCAGCTGGATTCAATCCACCCCATTGCTGTAGAAATTCAGCGGATTTTGTAGTTTTTTTTTTATCAAGTAAGACTTATTGAAAGTGTAAATGGCAGGGTTATGAAGATTACCATAAATTGTTTTGATTGTTATCATTTGTTTATTTTAAGTATGATTTTAATAACACGATAAGTTTATTATCTAAGTTAAGTCTAATGGTTATTCTACAAATGGTAGAACTGTATGTATATTATTTGGAAGAATTGTAAGTTTAGTTACAATTTAGTTTTGCATTATGGTACTGAAAATTTTCACAAAAAAGGATAATAGCAAATAATTTACAGTGCAGAAGGTGTTGATGTGTTTAGTGATGATAGTGAAGCAATTGTAAGTAATAGTTAGTGGTTTAAACTTATTTGCATTTAGTTTTAGATTTTTACGTTATTGATGGCACACTGAATTGTTAACATGCTTTCAAAAGTTTCTTTATGCCAAAGTGACATTTTATGCACATACGAGTTGGTGTTCATTCTAAGCAGCAAAGTTATTAGTAGCGCAACTGCTCAACAAATAGAGATTCAATATGTATGTACGTCTGTATGTCAGACATGTAACTAATTATTTCTTATTAGCAACAATTAGCTATTAAATAAAAAGTGTAGACACTTCCATTTTGAATAATCTAATTAAGATTTGATACAAATACTTATGTTTAAGGCAGCGAATGATATAGCTTGTTCATTAAACTTTGGCCATTAGAAACCTATACGTTCTTATAAGCTGTCGTTGGGGGGCAACAAATTGACGACCTCTCTGTTTGTCACCCAAATATTATTCAAGATTTTTTTCATTTGTTGGTTATAACTTATACCTGAAACCGTCCTCCTACCCTTATCATTTTTATTCAATTAAAAAATATCTGCTTTTATATTTATTTGGGTCCTTACATGAAGACCTATTAAGATGAAGTTTTAAAGCCATTGTATGTCACTTTTACTATAATGTCTGGACCAAAACTAGAGTCATGTTAGAAGACAGCTGAAAATGAGAAAAAAAGAAGTAAAATTATCAATGTTAAATTCTTAAATGAAACACAATTTAATTCATACATGTGTCTTTTCCTCAATGTACTTATAATAAGTAGCAATATTATAAGTAAATTCTGTATCAGTAGATTTTTAATATTGAGAGATAGTTATGTGTGTAAAAAGATATAGTATAGATATAATATATGCAGCAATTGTTGTACTTTTATATTATCCTATTATTTAAAGTAGTAAGGTAACTTTGTCTGAAGCTTAAGATTTATATAACTACTGATCTGATTGAGATTTTCTTTTTAGAGAAGCTTCGCGTAGGTTCCAGGATATCTTTAAGCTATATAATTTTTGGAGTTTTGGAGATTATTTTTCAAAGCCACTAGATGCTAGGTCCGATGCTGCTAGTTTATAAAAGTGGAATTACGAATATATTTTTTAGGTTGTAGGCTGTCGATGAAACTAAATCGTCACTAGACATGTTTACAACTCTATTTAAAAGGGCAACAGACAAGCTATGATCATGGTTATATATAAAGATAAGACAATTAGGACAGGCATATCTCAACTGACCAACCGACTTACTAAATTGCTGTTCAAATACGGGTGTGTGATTTTGACAACTTACTATTTTCTAAATTAAAAATAATAGTTTTATGTTGACATGATAACAGCAACAATTATCAATTGTCTGTCCTCTTAAATATTAAACCTAAATAAATAACCTTGTAAGTTTTAAGTTAACAAATAATGTGCTAGGAAAATTACTAAGGTTGTATTTAATGTCACAAAAATTAGAACATTTCACAATTTTCCTTCGATTGCCAATGAGCTTACATAAACCCACCCAAAATCTTTGTATTTCAGGTAGCGCATCTACCTAATAATATTGGTATGTCTGTCGTATCTGAATGTCGATACACATTTTTTCCTTTTACTTTCAATTCCTGTACCGGGATTGCTAAACCGTTCTCATCCATACCAGAAGCCTTTTCTTATAATTCCATAATAAAGGCTGTTTTCTGACCACATGACAATTGCATCAAATTGTCTAAATCAATTTTCTAAAATTTTATTAGTGCGCTTTCAGTAAACAATATTTTTGCTTTTCAGTTAGGTTAATTATAGTCCAAGAGAGACCTACAAGGAGAGCTATTAACCGGGGCTAAAAAATGTCTAATAAGAAAGTGGGAGAGTGGGAGGGGGGTGGTAGATGTTTCACTAAGGTTGAACTGGATTCTACCGTAAATATCTTTGCAAAAGACACAATTTACAAATATCTGTAAAAGTATGTAAAATTCACAGTTAATACGGCATGGAAATCAGCAAAAATATTACTCTAACATGATATAAATTACTTATTGTTCACCCAAGGTAATTTTCAAAGGCAAAGCTGCTCCATATTTTCAAATATCCGACAGAAATATGGAAATATTGTCTCTTCTACTACAGACAGACAGCTAAATAATTTTGAACATTACAAATCTAGTCATTTGAAAATGATTTTGGATGTGTTATTTATGATTACTAATTTTCATCTTCAATAAATCAACTGCTTTTTTCTGTCTGTTGAAATTTTTTGAGCTATTTGATTTTTGAGTTGTCGAATATTTTTCTCTTTCACTAATCCATGGTGCTAAATAACCTTTAAAAAGAAATATTTGTAATTACATACTTTTGATTTTGTATTTTTAAAGAGTTTTTCTGTGTGAAGAAAAATATCAGAATTGGCGAAAAAAGAGCAATAGAAAAACGAATAAGCGAAAAAAATTATTATTTGCCATAAACTTTTTCACAATTCAAATTTTTTTTTTTTCCTAATAATTACTATATTACAATTATTATCAGCTCGCTGAGATAATGAAGTTGTCAAATCATGTGATCTATCTGAGAATAAAAATAGTTTTACTTCTGGTGTACTATCCCTGTCTCCTGAGATAATGAAGTTATCCAATTATGCGATTTATCTGAGAATAGTTTTACTCGTGATGCTCTATCCATGTCTTCTGAGATAATGAAGTTCTCTAATCATGTGATCTATCTGAGAATAAAAATAGTTGTACTTCTGGTGCTCTATCCATGTCTTCTGAGATAATGAAGTTCTCTAATCATGTGATCTATCTGAGAATAAAAATAGTTTTACTTCTGGTGCACTATCCCTGTCTTCTGTGATAATGAAGTTATCCAATTATGTGATCTATCTGAGAATAAAAATAGTTTTACTTCTGGTGCACTATCCCTGTCTCCTGAGATAATGAAGTTATCCAATCATGTGATCTATCTGAGAATAAAAAACATCAAGAAACATAATTATTGTTGTATAACTATACAAGGGTGATACCTACATAGGAGCGCAGTACAGAAATCAAAGATCACTCTAATACTCTTAAAGGCTGTTATTTTATCAACATGATATTTTTGACATAGTGGCATTGTTGTAATAGTAGTGCATGAAATATAAATGTTTCAAGTAGTAAAGTTTAATAATTATAAATGTTCCTGATATGTCAATTGTGAACACTTTTCAAATGAATTGTACAATTGTATTGACAATATAATATTGTAAGAACAGTTTACAGATTTGATGAGATTCACCTGAATTATAGAAAAGCTTCACGTAAAAAAAAAGATAAGGGGGAAATAAATAAGTTTTGTTTATGATCTTGTGCATTGTTATAATAATCATTACTACTATACTATAGATACACATTAAGGAATATAACTTTTCACTATCAATGATATTACAAACTTCTAGGTCAAAACTGCTTTTTGGACAGAGAAATCAGCTGATTTAATCAAATTGTTGCAATTAGCAATTTATAAGAAAAATAATTTAAGGGATTTGATAAAAATGGCCCTACAAGATGAAATTTTTAAAGCATTTTATTATCAAATTTAAGGGTAAAAAAAATTGAAACTCTAGTCTCGCTTATACTGGATTTGTTACGAATCTACTATCTAGACCTCTGTATGGACCAACTTATATTCCTTAATACAAATATTATATAAAATCATCAATAAGAAATGAAAAAAACAGCATTATGATCATATTTGTAATCAAAGGACACTCTAAGTAATAAACAATTTTTGCGTGATTATTCTTCATGTTATAATGAATTAACTTTTCCCGTTTATTCTTTAAATGGAAGAGAGACTTGAGAACATTTAGATTTATAAAAGTAAAAAAATATTGCTTTTTACGACAAAATTAGGCTTTAGTAAAATCCTGTTTGAAAAAAAATATTTGAATGCCCATTAGAGCTGAAAAATTACTCTTCTGCTGCTGCAAATATACTTTTTTGAGCATAAACTAAAGATTTGTAGTTTCCATTTGAATAAAAGATAATAAACAAATAAAGTAGAGTATCGAAGGGAAACAAATTGATGAGAATTTCTCATAAAAATCAATCTTTACTTCTCATAAAAGATTTATCACCCATTGTATTACAATGAACACAATTATTTATGCATATCAAAAAGATTATCTGTTTAATGGTTTACTTTTTCGTAAATCGTGATCATTTTTACTTGTTTTTTTCCTTTTTAGAGGCTATACTTTTTAAGTTAGTAGGTATACTGTTTACTTAATATGTTTTAAAAAATAATCAGAATTTTCACTATTAAAAAACATAAATAGAAACTACTATCAAATTAACCCATAGGTTAGTTTTAAATTAATTTTATCTTTAAGTACTTAAGTTTCCATTTTTTTCCAATTCTACATGTAAAAGTATCTTTTTCGAGGCATAACAATTCATTAAAGACTATAAGTTCTAAGAGGATTGTTTTAGTTTTTACTGATATTCTATATTCTATGGTCAGGTTTGTGCACTTTAACATGATTAAGTCCGTGGTACCTCCAATGTACATTGTACATATATGTGTATATATTAAACTATATTTATCAATATACTAAACACATAAAGTGTGTATAAAAATATATTTGTCTATTTCCTATTTCCTGTCTCCAATCTGCCCAAGTTCCTAGTTGCTTCCGACACAACATTTTTGGATACAACAATCCAGGATTACTCTCCACTTGGTTTGAAAGATTTATTAGTATATTAACAACAAGCGGATTTGCACCTAATGATCTCATGAGGTTTGCAGGAAAGGGGAAATGGACGAACCTTAACTCTTAATTTTATCAGATTTTTGTTTAATGGGGAGGGGTCATTTTTTGAGAGGCGTTTCTCTTGATAGGATAGTGGTTTTCTTCCCAAAAACAGTTATAAACTCTCCTGGGACCTTTATGGTAAAAGAAAACCATAACGGTTCAGCAGTTATTGAGATACTTCGGTACACAATCTCTGTAAGGTTAATGTAAACTTCTAGATAAAAAATGATTAGAAGTCTTTTAAGACAAAAGCTACTATAAATACAATGTAAATAAACAACAAAAATTATATTCATTACAAAATCCTGTGTTATAGACCAAAAATATTGTTATAAACAGTGTATTTGCATCCAATGATTATTATGCTTGTATATAGAATGATTAGAGAGGAAATTTGCAACAATACATGGATTTCTTACCTGCTTACACACACATACAAGAAAATGAATATGACACATAACAAAGCAACTTGGCTTGGCTTGGAGCAACAGTAGGGACAATTTTGCCGAGAATCGAACCCATCATCTTCCTTCAACTACTATGCATAATTGGAACTAAACTCATAGCTTTGAGTTTTTTTATCTTCACAAAGATTATTTTTTCCTAGAAAGAAACAAAAAGCTACTTTCGGTGCGTAGATCTGCTTTAGGTAGCTGGCAAACAATTGGAAGCAGAAAGGAATGTAGATTAATTTACCACTGTTTTCCTTATCCTGTTTTCTAATTACAGGAGTCAAATAGATATATGAAGTTTTTCATTGATTTTATTTGTTTCAGTTGCAGAATTGTCTCCTAATTCTTTCATGTATGTTCTTACAGAGCTACTAATTTTACAAAGTGTTTATAGGGAATTTTTTTTGTTTAAATAAGTGGTTATGCATACGACGAACACAGTAAAAGTGTCGGACTGATTATGACGTAACAAAAACTATAGCCAATGAGAGGCCATTATTGACCAATGATACAATTTATAGTGGCCTCTCATTGGATAATTTTTTTTGTTACGTCATAATCAGTCCGACACTTTTACTGTGTTCCATACGACTTTTTTTCTATATTGATTAGTCATTTATATATAAAAGTCAGAGGTATTATCAAATGCTATATAATGAAATCAAATATTCATCATAATTCTTTTTTCAAAAAGAGTAAAGAAATGCCGTTAAAAAACTGTGAAAATTGCAAAATTTGGAAAATAGAGATTTGGCAACCTCCCTTTAGAAAATCTTTATTGGTTAGGTAACAAGTGATGTTCATTATCGATTTTTTCATTATAAAACTTATTTTCCTCTTTTTTTATTAATTTCATATCCTGTCTTGCAGCCAAGAGTAACTGAGGGGTCCAAAAACCTAGAAACGTTCATTAACCACCTAACCAATATACATTAACACATGTTTTTAAAGTTTAATATTTACGTTCTCTGAGTCAAGGTATTGCCCATTTTTACTAGTATTATCATTCGTCTGATAAAGCAGCATTGTTAACGCTTAGCAGCTTAGCCACATTAATTCAAAGTCTAAAACATTTAGTCTCCACGAAAACATGAATAGCATATTACTTTAAAATCGATGATTTAGGTAAAATGCGAACATTATTGTGTTATTTTAGAATAAATAAATATTACAATTAATGTAGAAAAATATTATCGCGAAACAGACATGATTATTAAATGATTTGAGCCAAAGATAAAAAGGTATTGTTCTAACAACCATATATAAATACATATACACACTACAAAATATTTTTACCAAGGGGTGGAGTGGGGAATAGGGGGTTAAGAGGGGTTGAAGAGGATCATTTAGCCCCCCGCTGTTTAGAGTTAAGGGGGGAATTTGATCAAAAGAAGAGATGCGGGAAAAATCTCATTTACAAAGTATTTGGGGGAATTTATTTGCCAGTTTTAACAAGGATGACAACATACACTAATGCAACTGCTGGGAGTTTTATGCTAATAATAAATTTCAATGGACAAATCAATTTAAACATTTCCATAAACCCATCAGCTGTAGAATGGTATCAAAATATTGATTTGATTTAACTTTTATCATTGATTTAGTGTGCCTTACTAGTAACCAAACTCATTCTTGGTATACTTATATATATGCCTAACTTTTATAAGAAATAGGAGAAAATCTATTGTGAAAAACGACGAAACGCCTCTGAAAGAGGAACTGCTCGAATCTGCTTATGAAAATCAAGAATAGGCTTAATGTTGAACATACGATCTACAAAGATAAACTGTCTCTTCTCTGTATGGAAAAGCTTTGCATTTTAACAAAATATATTTATGTACGACGTTGTATGCAATCGATACGGTTTTCTGCGCTAGATCTTTTAGATTTTAGAACGGTTCAGCGTTTAAACTTTTCACAAATACTGTAAGATAAAAGGATGGTAACAATCATAAAGTTAGCAAGGAATAACTGATTTTTTAGATGTGTATAAAATAGTTTCAAATCTTCATAGGAATCGTCATTTCCAATATAGTTTGAATAGGGTGGTACTAATGTAAAAGTAGCTTGAAATCTACATGGTTAGAAAAGATTATCTGAAACTGATTTTAGAGCTTCGACACATTTAACATTAATCATACCTTATCTCAAGGTTCTTATTGGACGATTTAAAACTAATAGAACGATTATATCACGTCGTCTAAAAAGCCTTAAATCTAAACCTTTTTTATAACCTTGTTCACCAGTTGCAACATTATTTATCAGTGATTTATTGTTAAATTTTGCTCCAAATTCTTTATCAAATATTTACAGGTTTAACACAATATATATTAGCGGCAGCGCCCCTAGCATTTAGAGTGTAGCTGTAATCGAAGGGGTAGGGTTAATTTAGGCATGTTATAAATATTTCCTCCAAATATCTATCCTTATTTCTTAAAACCCCCTTTTAACCATTTTAAGTTTATTGTATTGCCTTCACAGGCATCAAAACCTAGTCGAACTATGAGGCATTGTATTAACATTCAATTTACATTGTCAATTTCGACAAATTTTGACATAGTAAAGTGGATGTTGCTGACCTATTATCTACACGACGTTATAAAAATGACATAACAAATGTCAAATATATCAAAGTAGTCAATGTTGACATATTTTGACACTATAGAGTTCAGCCGATATAATAAGAGCACCAACGTTTACCAGGCCAGGGCGAATAAAAGAGGAGAAAATAGGTGTAATAAACCCAGGAAAATACAACATTAACGTACTTAGGAAAAAATATGAGATATTAAAAGTGGTAAATTATCGGCGGCCATAACATGGTCAGTTTTTATGGCAATTGTTATTGTACATTGCTATAAAAATGTGCGAGAAAAATACAATCCTATTATTAGTAGCGAAGCCAAGCTTATTTTTTTACTAAGACTGTCCGTTAGTCCCATAAAATACATTTCCTAATTTGCGCTGTTTTAATAGTATATGACAAGGAGTTTTAGACAAATGTTTAAAATAAAACTGTAAGATATTTGCAAAAATTACGTTATAAAAATTAAGATATTTAAATTTTGTGATTCCAGACCATTGTGGCATCTTTTAAAGTTTTTTATATGGTCTGAAAAATTGTTATAAAAAGTGTGTCAAAATTTTGCCCTATGAAAAGAAAATATTTATAAATAAACAAATAAACAGGGAAAAGTATCATACAAAGTATTTAGGAAAGACTATCCTGTTGATCTGGAATCCAGTATTCCATGTTAAAACTGTTGACAATTGCAATTTCATTTATTTATTTAGACTTCACTTTTTAGAGATGTTTTATCCTTGTCAAGCATTGGCGTGAGGATGGGGGGTGTAGAAAAGTATTAACGCCCACCTTAAAATTGAAATTAGAAAAAATCTGCCTCTTTTTCACCTCCCTGGGGTATATACCGCCTAAATGCATATCTCGATCCCTAAATTTGATATTTCGTATCTCAATTGAAAATCTTGTAAAGTTTTTAGACTAATTTATTATATTTCACAGATAATTATTTTTGAACCCTAAACCATTTTTTGGATTTGGGTTTGTCTGTTTATCCATCCTTAGACCTCCAAGCACATTATTTTTTGACCAGTTGTTAAAGGGAGCTCCTCGTTTTTACTTCAAACTCTCCGGTTTGAGAATAGCAGGTGCATCAACTGTTTTTTTAATCCTCTAAATTGTCCCTTTCAATTTTAACTTAATGTAAGTATTGAATGTTTTAAGACATAAATGTATTATGATGAAATCAAAGTGAAAAAAATCTATAATAGAAAAAGGCTTGATGTGGTTTGTATTTATGTAGAACTAATTGATGCGCATCCAGCCTCTAGGAGAGGACAGCTATGTCATAAAAATAGCATTAAACCACCACACACAACACATATATAAAGACAAAGGACATACCTATAAACGCATACAATTTATAGAGTAGATCGCATAATAAGAATAATTTATTTTTGATAAGTTATTTTTGATGGTTGACCTATTAGGAATGCAGTTTACAAGCTAAAACCCTAAAAAAAACTATGGGAATCTTCAATGAAAGTTTCAGAATTGGGGCCAGCTTTTTTTGATAATTGGAAATAAGAAACCAACAACTCCATAAAACGTGGTATATATTTTGGTAGGACTAACTGGTGATTTTAATTAGTATTAACAAGATGAGTATTGAGTAGCTGTTTAGAAAATGTTGGCCTCGCCCTTTCTCACAATTTTAACTATCACAAATTGGTACGATAACCTTTTCTTTTTAAGGAGCATTTTCTACAAGTATGATCTGAACGTTTGTCCACCAAAAACATACATTAATGCAATAGAATTCTTTCCGAACGGGATTGCATCAATTTAGGTTAGGATTCCGTTTAAAGTTTAAGATTAGGTTAGAAAATCCCTAGAAAATCAGTTAAACATAAAAAATGTCAATATAATATGTATTTGAACTTGAGAAAATTCATGGAATTTTTTTTTCTTGTTTAATTTGGTTTGGTAGTATTTTAAAAGAAATTTTAATTGACGGTATGAATTATGTGCTTCCAGAAAATGGGTTGAACTCTTTTACTTTTATTGTCTTTTTTTCAAAATACGCTTTATAACCAAATGTTGAAATTTCTTTTATTTCTATCAATATATTTTCTTTGCTTTTCTTTTTCTTGTATTTTTATATTTATTTGACACTTTCTAAAATTTGAACTTTTTCTTTACAATTTTCAAGTATTTTCTATGTTACCTTTTTATATCCTATTATATAAAGTATATAGTTCTATTATATAAAGTAGTAAGCGTTTTTTGTATGTCCCAAAGGATCTCGCTAACCATTGCACCGATTTTGTTCTTCTTTTCAGTGAAGCTTCTTATAGGTCCTGGGAAGGTTTTAAACTATTTTTGGGTAGGGTGTCTCACCCCCCTCCCACCAAAAAAAAAATATTTTTTTACTCTTTTGAAACTTAAATTTAAAATGGGATAGGGTCGATTTTTCCCTCTCCTAACTTAAGTGCCCCTTGATGCTTTTAGGGTCGTAGCCGCTAGTTTCCATAAAAAGTATCTTGTTGAGTCAAAGCCTTTTTTTGTTTCTAGAAAGAGTGTCTGTCCGTATGTTCACTATCTCTAACGGATAGCTAGTTTAGTTTAGAACTTTAGGTATTGAATTTCTTACTATGTATTTTTATTCATAAAGATCCTGTAACAATAAGACATGAACAAAACACTGAGTTTAATAAAAAATATTCGTGTCGCTGTAGTTTTGTTCGATGTCCCTTTGTCTGTTTTGTCGAGGTGTATTTCTACGTATGTTGTCATCCTTGTTAACTGAACAAATTAAAGAGAATCAAATGGACATAAATCAGCAGGTGATGGCAAAGAATTTCAAATGTACATTCAATAGAGGTTACGGGGATAGGGAAGATAATGCAGAGGTTTAATTTAATCTATAATTGTTTGGAATCAGACGAATATTGGTTGTAAAAAAGTTTTTTAAAAAGGCTTAAAAGGCACTGTAAAACAAATAGTGTTTGGGTGTGTATTTTTTTAGTATTCAAACAAAAATTGCTGATTATTTATCAGTATACTTGATTCCGTAGGAATTTTAAGGTTTTACATTTAAGGTTTTCAAAATTTAGGTCAAACTAAAAAAAAGTTGTAAAGCTTGCTGGAAGAAAGTATTTAATGTTCAAGAAGTAATTTTATTTTAAAATTAAGTAAAAACTGAATATTATGTTGAGGAATAGTTTGAATGTACTCACTTTTAGACTATTTAAGAGGTAATGGATATTGAGATGAAAAAATAAAGTTTCGCCATTCATAGTCTTTTTTGTTTTAAATTGATTTTTAAATTTAATTTTCTAATCAATTATAAAACAGCGATCTCTAAATTTTAGAGGAATATGTGACGATTAAAACAAATTTTTCTCAAATTTTGCTAGTAATTAGGCCAGTATTTATCTAAATATTTTAATTTTTTTTAGATTCCACATTGTTTTGTTCTATTGATCAAACCTAAATACTTATAAGCATCTTTATTTCTTGAGTGGCTGCACCACTAAACAAAATATTCGTGTTTTACCTTTTTTGTGTATGTATGTAAAGTCCTATCTTTGATTGAATCTTTATGTATTCAAATTAACAGAAATAAAAGGAACAATATTTTAATTTCATACAGAAAAAAAGGCTCTAATTGAGAATTGTCAGCATTTTACTAAACATACAACATCTTATTACAGTTCTGCACATGTATCATAAAAACATTCAAATTTACAACTTACAGGGCCGGGCATTTTTTTTAGAGTTATTTATTATTATAGAGAACTTTCCGCGGATAGTAAAACGAAATAAAATTTTCATTTCCGGTTTTGTTAGCCCCGAGGGGCTAAAACCCCTGGTAAAAAAACAGTTATTATTTTCATAATTTTTCCATTTTACTCTTCCTATAAAATTGTCTATAATACGATAAGAAACATGATTTTTTAGTATTGCTGAGAACCTTAGAGTGGATATTAATCAGTTTCATAACCATGCTGAAATAATTATTCCTTTATCCATGATAGTCTAAATAAGGATGGCTGCAAAGTCATGGCAGATTTGTATTTGCATTTTTGTTTGTCATTCTGCCTTAGAAAATAAAAA
>LS055891.1:0-13637 GCA_900241095.1 Acartia tonsa | reverse complement strand
GTTCAGATACTATACAAGTGTTAATGTCCGTTTGTCCTACCGTTTCAGTGCTTCGCTTTTATGGATGTTGTCATCCTTGTTTTAACTTACACCTATAGTACGATGCTTGGGTAGATAGATAGATACATCCTATAAAAAGTAAAATAGATAACAAGATAAATGTAAACTATATCAGTTGCAATCCTATATTTTAATTGGGGGAAGGTAGGGGTCAAAGGGTGATTTCTATTGGGAGGATGGTGGAACGCGCCCCCAATCTAATCTACCCTGTAAAGGAGATCCATATCGGTCCAGTGGTTAGCTAGATCCTTCAGTAAAAACAAACAGAAAGAGATTCTTTTTTTCTTTCTAAAAAAGAATCATATCAGTTAGCGCGATACTTCATTACTGCCGAGACTAGTACATAGTACTACGCTCTGGTTGAAGAAAAATCTTAAGCCAAAGTGTCATATTATGATCACGCAACCTTCCCTTTAAGATGCTCGTAGGTTGGATAGATAGTTAGATTGGTAAATATTATAATATTCTGATGATCAACTATTAATCAACATGGCAATGTTATGAGATACAAGATAGACAGATAGATAGTTAAATAGATAATATAAAATACTGATGACCAACTTTTAATCTTTATGGATGAGATCTCGCTGTCATGCGTTATATAGATATACAGATAGGGTAATAGATAGATAGATAAGTTAGATATACAATATAATATACTAATGACCCACTATTAATCCACATCAATGAGATGATTTTGTCATGAGCAAAATTTTATTTCCCCTCTTGAAAGATTACACTGTAAAAATTTAAGTTACACAATATTATACTTACATCTGTCTTTGGTGCCTACTGCTGCTGTTATGTCAGGTGCGTCTTAATAGTAATATTTAGAACAGGAAAATGCCTTGGTCAAAAAACAAATGATTTAGTTAAAAAATTATCTAAACAACTCATGTTTCAAGTATATCATTTTGAGGTTATCAGTATATCATTTATTAGATTACTATTAATTATCACGGATCTAAAGGATAAGACAATTGCTGATAAATTGTGATTATACACAAAATTACTCCTTCTGTAGATTCTGTTCTGTTGATACGTTTAACACTCAACTCAATTAACCAACCAGTCAAAATTCACTAAAGTCCACAAAGATGTTATGCCAACGCTATTACAAAACTTTGGGGACTAGTGTATTAATCAGCCCATTGTCTCTATCTCTCTGATTGATCATTAGATTTAAGAATTCTAGTTTTGATTTGTGGCGTACAAAATCGGTAATATCCTCTTAGAAATTTTTTTTTTATTTGAAAATTTGAGTACACCCCCACCGACAACGAACAACTCTGGCCGCAGCGCTCGGCTCCCTAACCTGTCTAACCTGGAAAACGCCACAGATTCTTTCATACTTTAAAGATTTTAACCATAAAACATTTTTTGTCTTCTTTTTTTTTACAGTATACTCTATCTATGAAAATTTGTCCTGATAATATGGTATACAGAAGCTATAGTATGAAGCCAGATTCCCTAATATAAAATAAATATTTTTACGAGCATAACATAAAAGATAGCTTTTAAAGTTAAGATATTCTACAATTTGGGTCATCCAGTCTATAACTTAGGTACAATTAAATTGACCTATTGCCTTCAAAACTTGCAATTTGACATCAAATTTTTATTATATGTAGTCGTTATATATTCATGACTTTTAAAATATATTAGGCATTATTGCTTCGGCGAAGCATCTCTATTATCAAGTCTAAAAACTTTAGTACGCCTTTATCAAATATCCCGCATGGAAGCTTTTTAACAACAAGTTTACCAAGAATTGAAAATAATGTGGTATTTAGTATCAATGTATGTACAGTCTTCCTATGTTTGTCAATGTCCGCTTGTCTGTGAATTGTTGAGCATTGTTTGATACAAAATCAACTCTTTTAGATTTGATTATGGAGATGCTTTGCTTATGATATTATATTTTTTGTTATATGGATCATTATTCCAAAAATCAGATAAATTTGATAATTATACCATACAGAAATTTAACTATCATGGACGAACGGAAAAAAACATATATAAAAAACATACCAAAAATATTATTAAAACACATGTGACATCTATCATCATTTTCCTAGGGCACTATACACAGCTACCTAAATGTTCTCTATTAGCCATGGACGAACAAATTCTAAATATAGAAAAGACTCGCTTCTATTTTTGTGCTAAAGCTGTCTCTATAATCCGTGAAATAAAGAGAAAAAATCCCTCGCTGTTAACCTCTCATGGGAACTTTGGCATCATTTGTCAGCTAACTTAATTTTACAAACTTCTGAAGGGTCATTTTTATCCCTTTTTTCTTACAGGGAGTTCTGGATAGGTCGGTGGGAAAATTCTTTACGTCTATAAATTGGAATAGTTATTTATCGTATCGTATTATAGACAGCTTTCCACGGGTATTAAAACGAAAAATTATAAGATAAAAACTAGTTTTGTTAGCCGTTAGGCCCAGGTTAACAAAAATGGGTATTAATTTTATGATTTTTATTTTTTAATTATTATGGAAAGTTGTTTGTAATACGATGATATACATGATTTTTCAGTATAGCTGAGAACCGGCTAAAATCCAGCGGATATTTATCGGTTTCGAAGCCATACTGGAAAATCTATACCTCCCCTATTCCGACCATTTCTAGATTTTCTAGATAAGATAAAAAATTTGTGTGTATGTCCACAAAGACCTAGCAAATGGCTGTACAATTATCCCCACAATTTTCATTAACCTTTACTTTAGTCCAGGACAGGTTTTTCATTTTTAGCAAGGGGTGGGGTTGACAATTTCCCGAGGACTAGTTTCTTCTATTTAACTATCCCTAAAAAAAATAATAAATACTAATTTTGTAAATTTATTTTGTGTGTAAAATTCCAAGGATCATGACATCATTATATTCCAAAATTAATCACTAAACCTCTCCTTAAACTTTTATTAAAAGAAGCAATACAACAGAGATCTAAAGGGAAAAGACAATAGCCGAAAAATTAATGTACATCCCCAATGATGATACGCAAAATTACCTATTCTGTAGATTAAAATAAGTGGTTAAAACGTTTAAACACTCAACTTAATGAAACCACCAATCGAAAGTCCCAAAATTTGTTAAGCCAGCAAATAAGAAATGGTTATTAAAAAACATTGAGGACTAGTTTAATAAACAGTCCATTGTTCCGTCATTCTGTCAAAAATCAATAGATACAGAAAAATTACATACCATTCTATTAAGCTGTAGCTTTTCTTCATATGCCCTATCCCTGCCGACGCATTCCCCCCATGGGTGTAATTTTGTAGATAATCTATTCTAATTAATGAAAACTTCATGCAACAAATAAATAATATTATTAGAGGCCAAGTATACAGGGATATATCAATATATCAACTGATTGTGTAGGCCTAAACGAACTTTATTTTAGTAATTTTTCTTCATACTTTAGTAGCGGGGATGCTCAATAATTTACTCTGTCTGCCCTTCCAACCGTATCATTATGGGGGGAAATGATATTTGCTCAGGTTCTATTAAAGCAAGACCTGTGATTTTTTTCTTGTCAAAATTCCGAATTGTATGGAGCATATTTAAGTACATATATGATGTCTATGGCGTGCCGACTGATTTTAAACAGCCTTTTAGCCGATTTTATGATTTACATATCTTTGGTGTTTATGTCATCCGATTTGTAAAATTTGTGTAGGTAATAGTATAAAATAAAATTTTTAGTCGTTCTTTGGGATTTTTGTGTAGATAAAAAAATTCATACTTTGAAGATTGAAATTATTGGTTCAAAAGGTTGGACACTTATAGAAGTAACCTTACAATCAAGATTTGATACAAGTATCCAAAGTATTGAAGTCAATAAATGAGAGACCACAATTATAAAACTTTGAGTAACAGTACAATTTACAGTCCATTGTCTCCTCCCTCCCAGGGCTCTATCTAAATATCAAAATGTCAAAATCTTTAAAATGTTATTCATTTGGGAGTCAAACTTTTAATTCTCTAATATTCTGAAACTAATACGTAACAACAAGGATGACAACATACATAAGAAGCAAAACACACAAAAATCAAGGATGAACAAACGGACAAAAGTAAATACAGAGCATATGTTCAGCTAATATAAAAATGAAAAAAGATACCTAGTAAATATGCCAAAAAATCAAATGGAAATTAAGAATTTTATCAAGACCGATAGACCGGCGGACAAAGTAAATTATATACTGGATGTTTATTAGTACAAGGAATCTTCAAAATAATTTATATTTTTACATTGTCTGACTAAAGTAAACCAATGCTTATTGATTAGCTTTGCTCATTTCAAAAGTTTACCATTTTTTTCAATTTAACCTAATAACATAATCAAGTTTCATAACTCTGAAAGGCGGAAAAAAGCCTCAGAAAGTTGTTTTAAGTTAATGAAGTTTTTGGTAAAAAAGGTGGGATGAATTAGATATTAACAAAATAAAGTTATCTTACATTCATGTTTAAAATATATAACAGCTAGTATGATACTTCATATGTCATATCTAATAGTTTGGTATGTTAGAATTGCTCTATGAATACCCAACCTTTATATGGCATAAGTTTAAACATAGGAAGTTTAACAAAGTCATACAATCTATTGAGGAATGTCTCAATTTTTCTGATAATTGCTTTCAATCTGATTCTTTTCTGCTAAATTAAAATCGGATTAAAACAGGATTAAAAACACTTTGTTGTCCTTGTTTTGTAAATTATAACGTATATTATAGTGCCTATTAAAAAAATGACATCACACAATAAAAATGACCAATTATAGGCAAGTATACATTTACCATGGTAATTTACAGGGTATACTAGCCTATCATTGGTCATTTGTACTGAATAACATAATTTATCATTAGGCACTATAAGCTGCTTCTTTTTTTATTGAAATTATTCACAATATTGTAGAAACATATAAAAGTTCAAAAAAGGGGGGGAAGGGGCAATGCTGAAAAAGTTACTAGGTATAGGGGTTGAGGTTAATATCTAATGAAGGAAGTAATGGGAATTTTTGTGTTTTGTCAGGGATAGAGTGATAATTCTTGTTAAAAGCAAAGCTTTTTTATTATTAGGGTCGATTAGTCCGTCTGTACGTCCGTCCGTCACGGACAGTTAGCTCTATTCGTTAATTCAAACAGGTTAGAATTGTAATATCGATTTCAAACTTTGCATGATGATTACTATAACAATTTGGTATGATTTAAGAAGCATGATAACTATATAATCGTAATGTCTTTGTATGTTGAAAATAACTTGAAGGCAGTATTTTTTCAATATCTCACTGAACAACCCCGTTCCGCACACAACTAGTTGTATCCTTTTCCCCTGATTAAAAACCACTGGAAAATATATGTTTTAAAATTTTGAATATTTTTGTGGAGTTTCAATTTTGATGATCAATTATGAATTAGCTGTATGCATATATTAAAAGGAGTTTACAAAAAATACGCTGTAGTTTACAGGTAGCAAAAAAATGTATTGATATTTTCTAGATTTCTTATAAATCCAAAAAATAAAGTTAACAAAAAACTCTTATCTTAACAGTCTATGGCACAATAGACAAAACAAATATAGTTTTAAAGCACTTTTTTAATAGAAATTAAAATTAATTGAAAATCTTATTGAAAAGTTTTATTAATTAAGTTTATACAGTTTTTGGTATCAACATGTATGAAAACTGAATGTTAAATGAATCATCAGGTAATGTTTAAGCAATTCTTTTCATTTGCTGTTATGTAAGAACGTAATTATCCTGTTACATTACACATTAAATATGAGGGATTCTACAACTTTTAAATTTAAACTTCATTTTCAGATGAGTTAAAAAAAATGATCTACGGTAGATTTTTAGTTACTCTGTAGTGAGCAAAGCTAGTCTATAGCCGCGTTGGGGAAAATGTTCTGTAAATATCTTTCTAAAATAAGTAATTAATGAACAATTTGATGGTGTTACCCTTGTTCATTTATCTCATATAATTATAAACTTTTTTATTATCTAAAATTAAACAGATGAGTTTCTTGTAAAATAAATGTAACCAATTTTATTAATAAATAAAAAGAATACATTTAGAGTGCCACTAAAGGCCTCTAGAGGCGTATCCTCTATTTCTATTTATAAAGAAGTAAGTTGTGTGTATGTGTGTGAATATAATCTAGAAGATCCGGTAAACGACTTGAACTGAAGCATTATCCAATTCTGAGATATCAAATAAATCAATGGATTTGCTTTTTACATTTATTTTGTTTCAGTTGATTAATATTTTGCTTTCTAATGTGTATTATTCAAAAAACAAGGATGACAACATCAATAAGTAGCGAAGCTCAAAAATGATGAAAGGATATCGGGAAATTAATATAGAGCAGTGTAATACAATAATCATTAAATTTGATTAAATAGGAAAATCACGAACCCTTTCAAATCACTCAACCTTTAAATCACGAAAACTTAAAAATCTAGGAATCGATCTAGCAATTCAATTAATAGACAGATCTTAATAAAACTGGATGGAAATATGTTTTCGTGAAAATATGTAGAATGTAATATATATTACTCTCTGAAAGTTTCAGCCTTCTATCTTGAATAGGAATTGTGAAAATCACAAAAACTTGAAAATCTAGGAATCAATCTAGCACCCAAAATAACAGACAGATGGACAAAACAATGTATAGATTAGATGGGAATATGTCTTAGGAATCTTCATTAAAAATTCCAGCTGTCTATCTTGAATAGGAGCCGAGAAAATCACGTTTCCCCCATAGCGTTACGGACTGACGGACTGACTGACAACCAAAGTGAATTATAGAGTAGCTTCGCTACTAAAATTTTAACATTCTTTCTTTACATACATACTTATTGTGAGGTTGAAGTTTAATCTGAAAGTGTAATACAAGAGTGTGAGTTGATACATATAATAATTTGAATATACTAGACAAACTATGCAAATTCTAAGAATAATAGGATGGATTGATATATATATGATAATTTGAATATACTAGACAAACTATGCAATTTCTAAGAATTATCAGATGGGTTGATACATATAATAATTTCAATAAACGAGACAAACTATACAAATTCTAAGAATAATAGGATGAGTTGATACATATAATAATTTGAATATACTAGACAAACTATGCAAATTCTAAGAATAATAGGATGGGTTGATACATATAATAATTTGAATATACTATACAAACTATGCAAATTCTAAGAATAATAGGATGGGTTGATACATATAATAATTTGAATATTCTAGACAAATTATGCAAATTCTAAGAATATTAGGATGAGTTGATACATATAATAATTTGAAAATACTAGACAACTATTCAAATTCTAAGAATAATAAAATGGATTGATATATATAATAATTTGAATATACCAGACAAACTATGCAATTTTTAAGAATAATAGGATGAGTTGATACATACAATAATTTGAATATACTAGACTATCTATTATAATTCTATAAGAAATGGGATATGTTTTGAATTTGATTAAAACTTTTTTGATATCAATCTCTCCTACCATATTGCATTATGTATATTGTATTATTCTTTGTGTACAATAACTTTATTTGATTTAATATATACTTAACATAAGTGTATTTACATATTCAGGGCGTGATATGTGTAAAATTTTAGAGGTTTGATAAAGGATTAGCTTTATAACTCACAATTCAAAAATATGATGATTAGAACAGAAAGAGGGGGCATTGTTTTGTTTATTACACTAGTCTCCAATGTTTTATGGTAACGTTTTCTTTTTCGATAGATTAACAAATTTGGGAAATTTTGTTTCGTTCAAACCATTAATTTAAATCTACAGAAGATATTATTTTTTTGTATCATCATCACGCCTGCACATCAATACAGATAGCCATTATATTTTATTGGTCGAAAGATGAACACTCTAGACTTAAATCTAAAAATAAAGTAGCTTAAAACCATCCTGGAACCGATATTATGCTTCCTTAAGATAAAGTTTAGTCTAGTAATTATCGAAATCTTAAGAATCAGACAGAATCAGAAGTTTAATTTTAATCGGATAACCACAATTAATTTTAAAGATAAAGGTAATGCCAAAATAATTATGTTTGTAACGTAGATGTCAAAATACTAACTACAATTGTTTACTTGGAAAAGAAAAGTAATATATAATGAAGTAATATTACATACAAAAAAAAGTAAAGGTATTTTTACAGTACTTTACTAACGGATTATAATTGAGTAAAGGAAAACAGAGATTTGATACAGAGTAGAAAATATTTAAATTACGTAGCATAACATACAGACCGACGAACCAATTGCGTCATATACTATAATACACTTTGAAACAGAAAATATTCTTACTAAAAACCTCATTCCATCTTAAATAACAGCCGAAAAAATCACATTACCCCAAAGCGATGCGTACTAACTAGTAACGGACATACAAAGTTAATCATAGAAAAGACTCGCTAGTACAAAAAAGAAACTTGTTGTTGTTAATCATATTCTTTTGGTGCAGCCGGGCGAGGGTCTGGGCCCCCAGAGATTACTACCTCCCAGGGATCTAAAGGGATGCGACAATGGCCGATAAATTGATGTAATTCCCCAAAAATGATGCATAAAATTATCACTTCTGTAGATTACAATTAGTAGTTGAAAAAAGTGGACACTCAACTTAATTAACCAACCAATCCAAATTCACTAAAAATCCCCAACATTGATAGGCTAACTACTTAGAAACGCTATTTTAAAAACTTTGGGGACTAGTGTAATAAACTGTGCAATGTCCCTACCCTCCCTGACTACTTCCCCCCCCCATCCCTATACAGGGATTACAGGATATGTTAATACAAGATAAATAAATATTATTTTCCGATCAATGCTAAAAAGCAAAGTTAATAATTCTTTATAAATAGGGTTGGTCCATTCGTACGGTTGTCCTTAAAAGGTAATTCTGATAATTAATCTAGAATTTTCTTAATCATCCTATCAAACTAAAACATTATGATACCTGCAAAAGTTAGGTACAATTAAGAAAGCTTATGGCAACTATATAACTTGTGCAATTTAAACATGATGGCTTATAACGTGAAGTTGTCACCTTATTAATATGATTCTTGAAATGGCGATTTATAGGACGAGTTTGGTCTCAAAGTAGACAATAAATTTATCTTTCATTTACTAATTCTTGTTTCTCTGATTTATATATGATTATATGTTTTATTAAAACTACAAAAATTTGGAGATGTCGATTTAAAAAAAAAGTTTTTTTTTCAGGTGATGGACATTTAAATAATGTTTTAATTTATTGTATTTGATCATAAAATATAAAGAAAGTTTATGTAATTACATGGTTGTATAATGTATAGATGCATAATGATGCATATATGTGAACATTTTGTTTTATTGAATAAACACTTTACCATACTGTAACCTTTCTCTGATAGAGCGAAGCAAGCAGGGATAGTCAATGGACGAGAAATTGTTGTAACCCTTCATATTGTTAAGCTATATGCAATACTCTCTTTTAACTTTTTGATGATTATAAAGTTGAAATTTTTTTGGCTATCCCAAAAGAACACACTTACTTATTAACCTTTTGTGATCTTCTTTTCAGGGAAGCTTAACATAAGTCCCTGAATGGTTTTAGTCTATAATTCTTAAGAATTTTAGTGTTGTGATGGTTATTTTATTGTTTACACCCACCTTCCCTCCTATGGTGCAAGCGCTAGTGCTGTATAAGATGCCTCCTTATCATATCTCTTTAGCAGAAGGTATGCCACGCTTAAAGACAAACTTACCACAATTTACACTGGAACTTTAAAACAAAGGATGTTAAAACAAAAAAGTTTTTCATGTCTTACATACATGGACAACTTAATTATCATATTCAGAGAAGCTTTATTTGGGTAACAGACAACTTATTTTACCACGTTACTGGGGCGCTGTCGCTATTTTATAAAATATAAATAATCCCCGTCATACTAGAAAAAAAATACATATACATATGATCGGAAATAAAATATATTTTTGTAATCCAGGATAAAAATAGTATTCTTGGTTTGTATTTTATACTGCATCAGTGGCGTGCACAGCAATTTGTCAAGGGAATACTAAAGGCTCAAAGGGCAAATAAATGGAAAGTAATTTCTTCCTATCATCTTCTACATCATCGACTACATTTAACTTGTATTTTTTTCAAAGGCTTTGCTGCTATTGATATATTCATCCAAGTCATAATTTTACGAAGATAAATTAATTTTATTAGATAGCAAAGTTTTGACTACTTTTTATCAGGTCAATCGGTCGACCGGTTATGCTTACAAAGTCAATGTGTTGTTTTTTACAGGTTTCGTGATATTGTCTCTCTTTTTTCATGAACATCTGCTACATAACTGACTTTGTTAATTGGTCCATCCATGATTTTTTTAATGCTTTACTACTTATGGAATATGGATATTATAATCCTTGTTTTTATTTCAGTGACCAATCCTAGATTAAATGCTTACAAAACTATTCGAATAACATACATATATAAGTGATAGGGAATAATAAATTGACCATATTTCATTACAATATACAAATAGAATGCAAATTATTTCACGTAGCGCATCTACTGTAAAAGTCAATAGAGCCCAATTTAACGGTTAGTAACAAATTTTCGTAGACGAAGAAAGTCGCTCAAAAATCAGCATGTGACGTCATAAAAATGAAGGATTATACATCTCTTTTTTAGGGGGTTTCTTTCCCATTTTTCCTCTCCTCATCCCTCATTTTTATGACGTCAGCATTTTTTTGGAGCGACTTTCTTTGTCTTTTAAATTTTTCATCAGAAAACATTTTTTTTATTGTCATCATGATAATGTACATTGCATTATTAAAAGCGAAGCTTTTCTAAAATTAGGATTGGTCCTTCCGTACGTCCGTCAGTCAGTCCGTCCGGAACGGTTAGCTCTTTTTGTTAATTTAGACATGTTAGAATTGTCTTATCAATTTAAAACTTTACATGATGTTTCCTATAACAGTTAGGTACGATTTAGAAAGCGTAGCATCTCTAAAATTGTTACCAGAAAGTCCGTATGTCCATTATTACAAGCTATGTTTATGTTTATTTTAGAAAATTAATATCTAAAATATCTGTAGGATATGTTCTAATACCTACTAAAATTAAATTTAGGTTGGGTTAGATTAAGAGAATATAAGATAGAGCCCACCCATTCCCAAGGAATAAGACAATGGATAATAAATTAATTTACATCCCCAATGATAATCAATTAAATAACCCTTTTTATAGATTGAAAAGTTTGGGAACTAGTTTTGGAAAAATACGTAAAAGTACCCAAAGTTTTTGAGATAACGAATTGTAAAGTAATTTTCAGTCCAATTAAGTACCAATGTAATTTACAGTCCTTATAAAAAAATCGCGCTGGCTAAATTTCAACCTGAAGTTAAATAATTTTATATAGTTGTCATTTCCTTGTACCTGTAAAATATGAGAATTAGCCAAATATGTCAAAAAATGTATTGTCCAGTCCAAAATGTAATAACTAACAATATTTTCATTATATTCGTGTCCATTCCTTATTACTAGAATTTAGAAATAAGTTGAAGCAAGGTAAAACATTTTGAGAAGGTTTGAGGGGCTAATGTTCTACCAAACCGACCCCCGTTCCTTTCTTTAAAAAAAAATATCCTAAAACCTCCCCTGGTCCAATTACTAAATTATTTGTAAAACGTGGAACGATCCAGCCGATTACGAGATCTTAGTTGAGAGACACACTGATATGCTTTTTCTTTTATGCGTAGAATAAACAAATAATAAATTCATTTACTAGCTGCTTTGCCCCTAGTGGCCTCTAGGTTAAGTGGTTAGCGAGATCCTTTGGTACAACCATACACACAGACAAACATCATGTTACTTTATTATAAGGATCTTTAGGGGCTGTAGCTTCTACTTGCTTCTTTACTTACATCTGAAAAGGCTGAAATTGAATTTATTTATTGGTTGTATTGTTATCACATTAATATTTGTAGATGTGTCTTAAAGATAAATATATTTGTCATTTTACTGATTTTACATTTGTGGAAGTAGAATATTTAATCTGAGAAAAACAGTCTAAAATTTTAAAAAGACAAAATGTTTTTTAGAGCTATAGAGTTTTTGCTATAAAAAAATAACCTATAACTACCTTAGGATCGATGTGAAGCTTCCCTAAAATGGGAAACTTAATCGGGTCAGTGGTTAGGTAAACAAAAAACTTTTTTTTAGTTAATTGATATAAAATCAGTTTTCTATTAAATGTTCTGCTAAAGTCTAACTGCTTCATTAAATTTTTTCTTCATCAGTTAAAATTTGATCAGGTTTTAAACACTCTACAGAGTGTCCGAAAAAAATGAGCCGTGTGACGTCATAAAAACGAGAGATGAGATGAGAAGTGGGAAGGGAAACTCCTTAAAAATAGATGGATCTAATGACGCTTCTAAGGTGATTGTTTATACCAGGTGTTGTTTTTTATTTTGAGCGTTGACCCCTCCTACTTATTTCATTTTATGGTTTATAAAAGATATTTGTAAGCTCTAGTATTTTTCTCGTAACCATCATATCTTATGAATAATATTACTAACTGACCACCATAAGGAAACTTTATGTAATACGAATTACCAGATCAAAAAGCAACCAATTTTACACTAAATATTAGTATATACCCTAGATATAGACTATTATGTAAAGCATAGATGACCTAGGGTGGGGTAAAGGGGTTTTTACCCCATCTCAAACATTGATACCCCTCAAAATTTTTAAAACACATTAGATTAACCCTCTTAAACCTTTGAAACCCATTATTTTACCCTCCTAAACATAAAAAAAAAGCTTTGATGCCTCCCATGAAATGATTTAAAAACTTCAAGCTATCCAAAATGGGCTGTTATATAAGATTTTGTTTTGTTGAACATACTCCTTACCAAAGGGTATTTAGTATGCAACCTGATCCGTCAGTCGGTCGGTCATTCTACATAAATATGTAAGGGTTCTTTTCTCTTATACCTCCTCTCTTTTTATGCCTACCGAACGCTATAATTCACTTGATTCGTTTGTCCTCTCATATTAGTTTTGTGTTTCGCTACTTATGCAATCCTTGTTATTTTATACAGACGTAAGGAAAAGATATAGTATATACACAGGGATCTAAAGGGATAAGACAATGACCGATAAATTGATGTACATCACCTATAATTATACACAAAATGCTCCTTCTGTAGATTACATTCAGTGAATAAAACTTTTAAAACAATCAAAATTTATTAAAAGTCCCCAAAGTTGTTAGGCCAACGATAAAGAAAAAAACTTATAATAAAACTTTGGGGACTAGTGTAATAAAAAGCCTAATGTCCCCTCCCTCCCTGGTATATACATATTACATAGTGTAGAATTGAGTGTTTCTTTATTTACAACTTACACTTCATTCACTTCATGAATATCAAATACTTATACAGTGTGTTTTTTTTATGAGAACTTTTTTGAAAGCAATTTTACCCCACTTATAGTTATCAGAATTTAATGATTAATGGCTT
>LS055890.1:0-13639 GCA_900241095.1 Acartia tonsa | reverse complement strand
TCTTTCAAAAATTCCATTGTACATAAAATGCTATTTTGAAATGCCTAGAACTTTTTTGTTATTGAAGCTGAAGGCTTTAAATTTGGGGTATTGGGCCTTCTTGTGGCAGTCTTTCAGCAGTTAAAGCGTGTTATTTCTTGCAGGCGTCCTTTAAACACAAATGATTAAAGAACATTTTTGTAACTCCAGCTCTTAAACATTTAGCTTTTGTCTATTATCTATTTACTAATATACGCCCACTAGGCGATGTAAACACACATACATACACACACACATACACACAGACAGGCAAAACAAACACACATACACACACACATAATTTGTGTATTGTCCTCTGTTTCTATATAATTATACAGGAAAGAAAAAAGGGACAGACATTCTAAAAAATTAATTGATTCTCCATTTTCGAGTATGGGTTCAACACAGATTAATATCTGCTGGATAAGAACCGGTTCTGTGCCATAATGAAATATTATGTATTGTATACTGTTATAGACAAATTTTGGTTGTCTATTCTATTTACATATCAAACTAAAACACAAACTAAAACACACTAAAACAATAGATTTAATACAACTTAAAAAATATATTTATCCACAGGGATCTAAAGGGATAAGACAATGGCCGATAAAATGATTTGCACACAATTACCCCTTTTGTAGATGACAGTTTTTAAAACTTTTGGAAACTCAATTTAATAAACCAACCAATCAAAGTCCCCAAAAGTTAGTGTAAAACTTTGGGGACTAGTATAATAAACAGCCTATCGTTCCCTCTCTCTCCGATTCATCCATCCTTTTATTTGTTATTCCTTTTTTAGCCTGTTTTGTGAGATTTTAAAAAGAAATAAAAAGGTTTTGAGAATCTATGTTACCATATGCTTAAATAATTATATATTCAATGAGCTAACAAACCGCGTAAACAAAACAAATCGGTGTTCTTACCTTCTAAACCAATTATTTGGAACATTTTTTTCCTTCGTGGATTTTTTAAAATTAGGTTAATCCCAAATTGATGATATTTCAAATGATACAAGGGTGAAAATATCCATAAGTAGTAGGGCTCTTTAATTTAAGCAACTTTAAAAAATAATATCAAGTAAAACAACTAACAGAGCTGGATCTTTAAATCATTTTAGTGGTGAGCCAGATCGGGATGCGCCGAATTCTAGCCAATCACAGCGCAGCATTTCGTAAAATGCTGTGCTCTCATTGGTGGAAAGTTGGCTCACCCCGATCTGGCGCACCAATAAAATGATTTAAAGATCCAGCGCAGGGTATTTTGAAGAAGAAAAAGAATCAGAATTATTTCTTTAGGTCAGGTT
Source organism: Acartia tonsa (assembly GCA_900241095.1). NCBI lineage: Eukaryota > Metazoa > Arthropoda > Copepoda > Calanoida > Acartiidae > Acartia > Acartia tonsa. Next base: position 12,315 of record LS055890.1, on the reverse strand, counting down.
AGGTTAGGTTATATTGGGTAACTCCGAAGATAATGCACCAAATGTGAATATATTGTCGCCAAAATTTAAGACAGACGCACGTTAAAACATTTATAAATTGTATATACGCTTAGCTACCTATTTTAAAAGGACATATTTGATCATAAATATGTATTCTATTTTTCTATCAAATGCTTTGCTAACTTCAAACTGCTCCTAATTCGTCAATGTAACTCATAATCTATTAAATTTTAAATGAAAGTTTCATGTATTGGCGATTCTTTTCTTGATTAAATACAATCATGTTTACAAAGTAAATTCTAAAGGTCATGTTGCTTTATGCTTGTATGATAATGTTATCTGATTTTAATTGACCAATGATAGGCCATTATGACGTCACTAGGCACTATATAAAGCTTCGAAATTCATGAAAAAGCTAAGAACATGGTATCTATGTATATGAGAATATAAAATATTAAGAAAGTATAGCAGAAAAGAGTAGTTTCCAATGTAAAATATATGCTCAAACCAATGTTGTAGTATAACATAAATCTTAAAACTTTAAGCGGGTTTTATAGCCATATAGAAAAGGTACTATAACACAACATTATTTTGAATACCTGTTCTAAGATCCTTCTGTGATTATATGAATTTAAATGATGCTAGAAGTATACTGTTAAGACACATTGCAAGGGTAAGCTGTATATTTTTGGAGGTCAGACAACTAGATATTGTTTAATGTTTATATAGTAAGATAGATAGATAAACATGTATGAAAAGATAGTTAGATAGGTAGATAGCCATCTTTATAGAAAGGTAGATATCCATTTAGGGAATAGTTGAAATAGTTTAAATAGTCAGCTAGATAAGCCTGAAAAAAAGTAATGAAATATTAATATGTAAAATCCTAAAAATTAAAATAGTATGAAGTTTTCTTCTTTCATTTGTACGTCTGTTAATTTAAATAGTAAAAATTAAGTTTTTCTTCTTATACTATATGGGTCAACGCTCTAAACCAAAAAAAAACGCATTTTGAGTTTAGAGGCTTAGAAACTTTTATTTTGAAAACAAAATAATGCTCTATAAATTGTACCAATTGCTTCTATTACACTAATTTATAGATCAAGGAGAATGAATTGGCCAGTAAATCGAAGCCACTCATTACCATATAAAAATAGAACTTCCAGTCAAAGAATCTGCAATCAAAGGGGTAATTGTTTGTTATTACTTAACCCAATATGCTTTGGTGAAAAATAATCTTTTTACTTATAAATGCATATAAAGTTACAAGTATAAATAGTTGAATAGAATGCAGAGAGAGATGGGACAATGAGCTTTTATTAACTCTTGTCCCCAAAGTCCTCTAATAACTTTTTTTAGTCGTTGACTAAAAAACTCTAAGGGCTTTAGTGAATTTTGATTGGTTGGTTCATTATTTTGAGTATTCAAACGTTTCAACTACTAATTGTAAAAAGCCTAATTTTGTGTATCATCATTGGGGATAAACATCAATTTATTGCCCTATCCCTGGATAGAATGACAGAAAATATCAGGGATCTAAAGGGATAAGATAATGGCTGATAAATTAATATACATCCCCAGTGATGATACACCTCCTGTACATTATAATTAGTGAATGAAACGATTGAACACTCAACTTTATTAACCAACCAATCAAAGCTCAATAAAAGTTTCAAAAGTTGTTTTGCTAACAAATTAGAAAACGTTATTGTTAAACTTTGGAGACTAGTGTAATAAACAGTCCAATGTCCCCTCCCTCCTTGTATAATATGTTGCTGCTGCTGGTTTGTCACAAAAACAATAGTCTAATCTACAAAAGGGGTAATTTTGTGTATAATCATTGGGTATGTTTCAACAATTTATTGTCTTATCCCTTAAGATTCCTGGAGAAAGTAAGTTGCTTCTCCTGGTTTGTGACAAAAACAATAGACTAATCTACAAAAGGGGTAATTTTGTGTATCATCATTGGGTATGTTTCAGCAATTTATTGTCTTATCCCTTAAGATCCCTGGATAAACTATGTTGCTGATTCTGCTGGTTTGTGACAAAAACAATAGGCTAATCTACAGAAGGGGTAATTTTGTGTATCATCATGTGGGGATGTACATTAATTCATAAACCATTGTCTTATCCCTTAATATCCCTGGATAAACTATGTTGCTACTGCTGGTTTGTGACAAAAACAATATGAGTGAAAGGAAGGAAAGATGATATCTATCAAGGGTAATAGTCGCATACAGGGTGGACACAATATGAGTGAAAGGAAGGAAAGATGATATCTATCAAGGGTAATAGTCTCATACAGGGTGGACACAATATGAGTGAAAGTAAAGAAAGATGATATCTATCAAGGGTAATAGTCTCATACAGGGTGGACACAATATGAGAGAAAGGAAGGAAAGATGATATCTATCAAGGGTAATAGCCCCATTCAGGGTGGATACAATATGAGAGAAAGGAAGGAAATATGATATCTATCAAGGGTAATAGCCCAATTCAGGGTGGCCCATAAATTTTCTCAAAAACAAGAAAATAATGTATGTTAAACTATCATTTATAGTAGACACACTTTTGGATATATAATTATTAATGCTTTTTTTTGGAAAAGAGGATATTTTTGATAGGAGGGTAATTTTCATTGTATCGCTTCAAAAATTTGTTTTGTAGGGGTGTGATACCCCTCAACCCCCCCTTCCTCTTGGACACCCTGTAGCAGAAGGAATCATGTTGAAGTCAGGACTATTAATAATTTTTGGACACCTTGTATGATACCTATCTTCTTTTCTACTTTTTGTAGACACCCTCTATTTAGTTTCTGTTGGACACCCTGTATGATATCTATCTACCAAGGGCATCATGTTGCAGCCATGACAATTATTCATTAACTAGTGGACACCCTGTAAGATATCTATCTACTTTCTTGTAGACACCCTCTATTTAGTTTCTTACCTTAATGTTTTCTATCTACTTTCTGTAGGACACCCTGTATGATATCTATCTACCAAGGGCATCTTGTTGCAGCCATGACAATTATTCAGACTTCTTTTCACATAATTAGTTGCTATAATACTCAAGTCTAGCCCACTTTCTAGGGGACACCCTGTGGTATATCTATCTATTTAGTTTCTATTGGACACCCTGTATGATATCTATCTACCGAGGGCATCATGTTGCAGCCATGACAATTATTCAGACTTCTTTTCACATAATTAGTTGCTATAATACTCAAGTCTGGCCCAACTTTTCAGGGAGGGAGGGAACATTGGTCTGTTAATTACAATAGTCCCAAAAGTTTTATAATACTGTTGGTTCATTAAGTTGAGTGTCCAAACATTTCAACCACTTATTGTAATCTACAGAATGGGTACCTTTGTGTATAACTATTGCGGATGTACATCAATTTATTAGCAGTTGTCTTTTCTCTTTAGATCCCTGACAACTTTCTCACAAATATATATTTCTTTTTTCTTCTTCTAAATACTGAGGTTGACATTTGATACAGCAGTTAAACTTTTTTATGTTGATTTTAAAAAAATATTCTACAATATCAAGTAGTAGGTTTTTGCCTGTAGCTTAAATTTGATATGTTTTTCAAATTGTATATGTAATTTGTATATTGGGGTGGTTTATGGCCACATTCCTAGCATACATTCTTCGACCTCCCCTAGAGCCTAGGGGCAAAGCCATTTGTTATGATATTAAACACAGGCAGCTACGCCCCTAGAATCTTTTTAAAGGCAAAAATGAAGGGTAGGGAAGAGGAATCTAATAGACTGAAAAGTTCAAATGTGGTAAAGTTGGTGTTTTAGAGTTTTTTTTTGTGTGACAATGAACGATTGATTGATAAAGATCCAAAATGATGATAAACCAAATTACGACTTCTGTTGATTTAGATTATTAGTTGAAAGGCACCCAAAGTATTTGAGGCAACGTATAAGATGTTAGAAAACCTTGGGTATCAATGTAATTTTCAGTCCAATGTCCCCTCCCCCTCCTTGAGAGAGAGTATGTTTGGTAGATAAGTAGATATAAAACAATAATAATAGTACTATAATAGAAAATATAATGTAGCTGTCAAAGAAAGATTTACAGACTAATCCGGATCATATATTATAATAATAAAAATATTTCCAGTATGGCGCTTCGAAACCGTTTAAAATCCGGTGGATTAGAACCGGTTCTCAGTCATACTGAAAAATCGTGTATGACATCGAATTACAGACAATTTTCAACGAATATTAAAATGAATATAGATTAATCCCAGTTTTGTTACTTTTATAAATATTTTATTTCAATGACATGACCTTTTATATAAGACTAGTAGCTGTAAGATAGAAAGGGGACAATGGGCTGTTTATTACACTAGTCCCCAAAGTTTTACGGTTTCTTATTCGTTGGCTTTGAATTACTTTTGATTGGTTAGTTTATTTAGTTGAGTGTTTAAACGTTTCAACCACTACTTGTAATCTACAGAAAGAATAATTATGTGTACAATGATCGGGGATGTACATCAATTTCTCGGCGGCAGTTGTATTAAAGTTTATTATATATTGGGTAAAAATAGCCGCATACTCCAAATAATGAAGTGTATTGTGTGAACTAAAATTTTCTTTCAAAACTAATTAGCGTCAAGTAATAAAGTTTATTAAACTTTTTACGCTTTACCTACAAGGCTTTTTAACCGCTTTTTAAAAAAAGAGAAGCTGCTATATAACTAGAAAACGTTTGAATAATTTTGTTTATCATAATTTGGGATGTATATTGATTCATTGGTTATTGTCTTATCCCTTTAGATCCCTGGATGCATATGTAAAACATTGTCCTTGTTTATATTATAATCAATATATCTATGAAACTAATTATTATTTTTAATAAAGAAAGTCAAGGGTTGAAGTTTGCTTGTATTATGGCATTGAATTATATTGGATAGCAAAAAAATCTTGAAAAAAATCAAAGCTTGCTTATATTAAGTTGTTTCTTAATGTCAGCCTGTAATCGTAAATCAAGATATTGTCTTTACAATTTTAAACTACATACATCCTATTTATGAAATATTTGAAATGATGATTCCTATGACGACGGAGCATAATATTAAACATTTAGCATTACTAAAAAATAAGATTTTAAATGTAAGTATTTCTTTTGTACATGAAAGCGTTACAGCTCTGCAAATTATAATTGTATAATTGTTCTTTTTGCAACACAAAAGTACTAAACCAATTAAAAGACGTGTAAAATGTTGCGAGGGGAAAAACACCTATTTTTAGATAAGAAGAAGGAAAAATGAAATTGTTATATCTCGTTTAAGTACAAAATGCAAAATGCTATATTTTCTCAAGAAAAAAAACAACAATTAAATATGCTATTATGTTAAGACGAAAGTTTTTTTTTGTTAGAATATCATTACTAAGAGAACCTATTGAGTTTACTCTTTTTTGAAAAGCTTTACAGAGGTCTCTGGATGGTGTTAGACTATTTTATTTTTAGATTTAAGTCTTTTGGATCAATAAAGGTAATTTTAGCTGGCACCTTGTTGGAATAATAATATTTGAAAGGATTTGTCTAAAGATTTCGATAACTACAGAACCGACTGAGTTCTTCTTTTTATGGAAGCTTTCTCTAGATCCTCAAATGGTATTAAGCTAATTCTTTAGAATTTAATTCTCTATCACTGACTAAGAGAAAGAAAAACATTTTTTGTCATAAAAAAAATATAAAAACAAGGATGACATTGTACCTTGTTGCAATAGTAATCATCATTCCAGAAATCAGATAAATAGGATAATCATATCATACAAAAAAATGTTGTCAAAGGTTAAAAAATCAGTATGTTTTAAATGGATGTACAGACATTCTGGTAACTAATATAAAGTTGCTACGTTTTCTAATTCGTACTTAACTGTTACAGGAATCATTATGCAAAGTTTTAAATCGATAGAACAATTCTAACACGAAAAGAGCTAACCGTTATGGACGGACGGACCGAAACTAATTATAGAAAAGCTTCGCTACTAAAATGAATACTTGGTACAAACATGGTATTCCTTTTCTAACATTATTTCTGCATTTTCATATTAAGACCCATTTTTCCCTTTCCTTGACCTCTCAGTTTTACTTACAGGGTGTCCACAAATTGTCAGGGATTTAAAGGGATAAGACAATGACCGATATATTGATGTACATCCCTAATGATGATACACAAATTACCCCTTCTGTAGGTTACAATTAGAGCTTAAAACGTTTGGACACTCTAAAACTAAATGAACAAGTTTTATAACCCTCTCCACAAATCTTAAGTGATAAGGCCAATAAATTGATGTACATTCCTAATGATAATACACAAATTACCTCTTCTGTAGATTACAATTAGAGGTTAAAACGTTTGGACACTCTAAAACTAAATGAACAAGCCAATCACAAACCCCCAAAGCATTTTCATATTAAGACCCATTCTTCCCTTTAATTGACCTCTCAGGGTGACCACAAATGCCGGGAAGGAGGAGATATTGGACTGTTTATTACACTAGTCCCCAAAGTTTTATGATAAAGTTTTCTTATTCGTTGGCATACCAACTTTGGGGACTTTTATTTAATTTTGATTGGTTGGTTCATTAAGTTGAGGGTCCAAACATTTCAATCAGTAATTATAATCTACAGAAGGGGTAATTTTGTGTAACCTCATTGGTCATTGTCTTATCCCTTTACATATATCAACATTTATTGCCATATTATCGATAGAATCATTGAATTTATTAACTCATTAAATGGTTATTATATTTAATAAAAAATCTTCTAACTTTTTTTTGAAAAAATGAACGAAATAACGTTGGATCACAAATATTATTTCGTTAGACACACACGAAAATGAGATAGGATAATTTTGTTGTATGTATGTATATTTGTCCTAAATGCATATAGCCAATGGAAATAATATTATAATGGATAAAATATCATAAGAAATTGGTTATATAATAGATTTTGTAAATAGCACGTCTTGGATAAGAATCATCTTAATTAAACAAGCTTATTTATTGTAAAACCTTTATCTGGAGTGAATTTTGATTTGTCCGTTCATAAACTTGAGAGTTCAAACATTTGAACCACTAATTTTAATCTACAGAAGGGTAATTTTGTGTGTCATCTTTCGCCCATTGTCTTTAAAGCTTGCATTTGTCTAAAAGTCCTTAGTGTATTTAGTATTGAAATATAGTCTGATTATCTGATGTAGTTAATTTTAAAGTCTTAGTTATGTCACGGTTTTGGCTTAACCTATCACTTTTCTGACAACAAACAGTGGCCGATAAATTGATTTACATCCCCAAAGATGATACACAAAATTATCCCTTTTGTGTTTTAAATTTAGTTTTAGAGCGTTTAAACACTCAACTTAATGAATCAACCAATGAAAATTACCTAAAGTTGTTAAGTAAACGAATTAGAAAACGTTACTATACAATTTTGGGGATTAGTATAATAAACAGCCCAATGTCCCCTCTCTATCTGATTACATGTCTGATGTAGTAGCTCTAATTTTTAAAGTCTTTATTATGACTCGGTTTTGGCAACAAGCAGATGTTGATATCCAATATTATTACATCCATAATGCATAAACATAGCAATTCTCCAGTTGAAAGTTGCATATAAACATATTTTTTATGTAAATAATTACAGTAATGTGCACAAAGCATACCAAAGATGTTGGAAAACAAACAAGGATGAAAACATCCATAAGAGCGAAGCTCTGATACTGTAGAACAAACGAGCATTAACACTTGTAGAGTGTCATAACCGAATAAGCAGAATATTTTAAGTCTAAAAAAAATTGTAAGTAAAGCCGTTGCAAAACTACTTAAATATATGATACTATTTAAGGACATACTTACATTTTTAGGACATGATTATAGAGATACTTCGCTTTTAACATTGTACCTGGTTGTAATAGGAATCAGTATTCATATTTTTATGTAAATAATTCCAGTATTGTGCAGAAAGGATACCAAAGATGTTGGAAAAAAAAACAGTATGACGACTTCCATAAGAAGAAAAAAAATGATAAATATCATTAGGGATCTAAAGGAATAAGACAATGGTCGATAAATTAATGTACATTCTAAATGGTGATACACAAAATTACCCTATTTTTGGAGATGAAAATTAATGGTTGAAACAATTGAACACTCAACTTAATGAACAAACCATCAAAACTCAAAGTCCCCAAAGTTGTTAAGCCAACGAATAAGAAAACTTTATTTAAAACTTTGGGGACCATTGAATGAATAGCATATTGTCCCCCATCTATCTCTCTCTCTCTCTCTGAATGGAAATCACATAGCTGGCCTTTATAATATAAGCTCAATATATATTATAAAAAAAATTTCAAAAGCTTGAATAAATCATATTTATTTCATTTTAAACACATTTTCCCCTAAGAATATTTATAATTATAGAGAAGCTTCTATTCTGAATTAAACACCGCCCATTTATCTTTATTATATATTGTACAAACAAACGTTGTTCTCCTTATTATTTTCCTTGTTGATTCGCCCCTAGTCTTTAGGATTGTTTTAGTGGAGAGGCTTTTCTATGAATAAGGTTTATCCTTGTGAAAATGTTTATACGAAAGTAACTGCTGTTAGTCTTGTGATATCCAGGGATAAGATAATGGACGACAAATTGATTCACCAATGTTAATACCCCTTCTGTACTTAGTAGTTGAAACGTTTAAACACTCAACTTAATGAATCAACCAATCAAAATTCACGAATATCCCCAAAGTCGTAAGCAAACCAATGAGAAAACGTAATTACAAAACTTATTAACGTAATAAACAGCCCAATGTCCCCTCACTCCTAAGTGTAATATTAATTTTACCCCTATATCATTAAATGCCATGTTTAAGTCAAACTTACATTAAATCGTAACTGTTAATTACTGAAAACACCCTTTCGCAAATATCTTTGTTTGGAAGTTCTTGATAGTAATGAATTGCGCCATATAATTGAAGTAATTTAAAATGGTTATACAAACATAAGTCAGCCACTTTTACTTTTATTTAATTTCAGTCAAACTAAATTTGTATATTGACGGAATGCTACTCTTTTTTTTTATACAAAAATGTATGATATGGGAGAAAAAAGGCAAAAATAGGATAAACAGATGACGCAACAGTGGGAGAATAGTTATTTATCGCATCGTTTTATAGACAGCTTTCCGCGGATATTTAAATACAAAATTGCAAGATTTAAACCAGTTTTGTAAGTTCTGAAGGGCCGAAGGCCCACGCTTAAAAACTGTTTTTAATTTTATGATTTTGATCCTAATATTCGTGGAAAATTGTCTGTAATACGATGATATATATCGCGAAAAACCGGTTCTAATCCAGCGGCTAGCAATAGGTTTGGAAGCCGGTTACTGGAAAGGTTGAATGCTGTTTCTAATAAATTGTTTTCTTTCTTAATTATCTTTGTTAATGATTCCGACACTGTTACTATTAACATAGTTTATGTCAGGGATATAAAGGGATAAGACATTGGCCGATAAATTGGTGTACATTTCTAATTATGATCCACATAATTACCCCTTCTATAGATTACAATTATTGGTTGAAACATTTGAACGCTCAACTTAATGAAGTCTCCAAAGTTGCAAAGCCAATGAATAAGAAAACGTTTTCATAAGTCTTTTGGGACTAGTGTAATAAACAGTCCATTGTTAGCTATATTGGTATATCTGTCCGTCAGTCTGTATTGCAATGCAATGGAAGAAATGTGTTGGCTTGTTTATCTTACATGTGCATCGCTTCCTATGGATGTTGTCATCCTTGTTTTGACTTTATACCAGTAGACAGTAATCTTACTATAATTAGAACTATTATTAAAATAAATTAAATCGCAAGTCGATTATATATTGTCTGCAATGTTAAATATGATGTTTTTCAGTTAAAGAATAGAAATAAACCTATATAAGGGGCTATACGATGCTTCAATATATACCTTTAATCCTTGGCGTATTTATCTGAATGTAATATATACAACCTTCATTCCAACTAACAAAAATATTTCGTTTTGTTGACCTTGTTCTATAAATATAAATCAGTTTTTATATGATGATTCCTAAGAATATAAGACACAGTAATATGATCATAGGATCTCAAGGGTTATATAAAAGAAGACTATACACACTAATTGAAGTTTTGCAATTGATATTATGTTTACTTAACATTGAAAGTGGTGTCAAGACCCAGTTACACACCTAGCAACCTATAGGAGCACTTAAGGTGGGAGGGGAAAAGACACTCTCCTCCATACTTGCTGGGGTGATTTTTTTTATTAAAACAGTTAAAAACCTTCCCTGAATCTGTAAGAAGCTTCACTGTATTGGAGAACCATATCGGTTCAGCGGTTACCGAGATCCTTCGCTACAGACAAAAAAAGCTATAATAGGATTTATTTGTTATTCTTAATTTTTACTGTTAAAAAAAGTTAATATTTCTTGCGGGTGTGTAAAAACAGCCACTACCCCCTTTGCCCAAGCCAGCATGTAATTGCAAGGTCACATATATATGGATCTTGGGATAAGACAATGGACGATAAATTGACGTTCATTACCAAATTGTAGATTAAAATCATTGGTTGAAAAGTTTAGACACTGCAAGTCTAAACCAACCAAACAAGATTTAATAAAAGTACCTAAAGTTTTTAATCTAGAACATTTGAAAAATATTTATGTCTTATAAACGGATTGAAGGGTAGCTTGGTATAGGCTGTGAATAATGAAAACAATATATTATCTAAAATCCCCTAGCGAAAGATAGTTGTTTTTTGCATCGTATTATAAACAGCATTGTAATTTTACACTCTTATATTCGTAAACAATGATTTTTCAGTATGGCTTAAAACCGGTTCTAATCTAGCGGATATTAATCAGTTTCGAAGCCATACTGTAAACAATTATTATAACATTATTAGTAAAAGCAGACCCATACAAAGCAAAATACAGAACAAATAAGATAACAAGGATGACAATATCCATAAGTGAAGAAGCTTAAAAATTATGGGTGAACATCGGGAAAAAATAGAAATCGAGAAAATCATAAGAACTAAAAAAATAGTGGTATGTATGTAGAATGTAAACTTATTCAATCCCTAAATTTTTTGGCTGTCTATCTTTAATAGGAGCCTAGAAAATTACGTTTCAACCATATTATTACGGACTGAATGACTGACTGACAGACAGACAAAGTAAATTGTAGAGTAGCTTCGATACTAAAAAAAACATACATGAAAAACATTCATTTTGTAAAAAAAATCTGTTAAATATTTTACAAACTTTTAGAAAAAAGATTTATAAAATAAAATAAACCAATAAATTTGTGGAATTATAAAACACGGCAAAACATTTAATATCAAAACTTTGACCAAAATTTAAAATATATTTCGTAGAATGGATTTTTATTAAAAAGTTCATACAAACTGAATAATTAATTCGGCAATTCTATAAAAATTTTAGAAATGTATGATTATCCTTTTTAAAAGCGAATCTTTTTTATAATTAGGGTCGGTTCGTCCGGGACAGTTAGATCTTTTCATTAATTTTAAACAGGTCAGAACTGTCCTATCGATTTCAAACTTTGTATGATGATTCCTTTTCGACTACAAATTTTATATGTTATAACTATTCTTTTTATCTGATTTTTGAAATACCGATTCCTTTTTCAACAAGTGTTAATGTTCGTTTGTCAACCCATTTTAGAGCTTCGCTTTCATGAATGTTGTCATCCTTGCATAGGTCCTTAAAAGGTGTATAACTAGACAAATTATTTCTTAAACTAGATATATAAAATAAAATAAAAAACATTTAAAATTTTAAAATGCCACTAGAGACCTCTAGTACCGTAACCGTAACCGTAATACCTTTAAGATTATATGTTAAAAATATGTCATCAAGACCACTTTGATTTATTGGTTGAATAGAAAAAACACCGTTTTTTTGATGACACAAATTTTCTTTTTATTTAATTCTGTGAAATGAAGCATTTAAAACCTTTTTCTCTCCAGAGCGGCCCTTCCAGATATTACAATTTCTAAATTATTTATTTAAGGTTTTAACAAATAAAAGAATTGAAAGATTTTTTTTTACAATTTTAGAAGATTTTAAAAATTGCTCTATTTTTTTAATTATTTTAATTTTGCTGTAAACGAAAGTGGGAAAATCCTTTGTTCTTAATCGGATGCAAGTAAAGTTTAAATATAGTGCCTATAAAAATGACATTATACAATACAAATGACTAAGTATAGGCCAGTATAAATTTCATGA
>LS055889.1:0-13646 GCA_900241095.1 Acartia tonsa | reverse complement strand
GGGGGCCAAAAACAAAAATTTCCCCCCCCCCCCTCCAAAAAATTAAAAATGGGGGGGGGGGGGGCCCCCCTACCCCCCCCCCCCGAAAAAATAAAAAATTGGTTATCGAATTTAACTTCTCCCTCCTCAAGTGCCTTTAGGGGCGTAGCCACTAGTATCTTATACATAATACAATAAACATTATACAAACAAACATACTAGGTAAATCAAATTTAGGCCACTCACATTTCAATCTTAAAAATAACAGACTTAAAAAATCAATATTTGTACACAATACTAAAAATAGATTAAAAAATACAGTTTAGGTTATTCGCTTCGCATTATATTATTGTCCTATTTGGGTAAATTCAATTAAGTTTTTAATATTAAAGAAACGCCTTTTTTTGTTATTAGCGGAATAGCTATTAGAGAACTGTGGTCAGTTTGTAGGTCTTTCTGTTATTTTCAATCTCATTTTCCGCTTTTTTGTACAAATAAAAGGGAGAGGGGCTCTGTGCATGCACGGAATGCACTTTCAGGAAAATCGCCAAAAAAAAACGATAATATATATCTATTGCATCGTGTTATAAACAGTATTCCGCGGTTATAAAAAAAATTTATCTTATGATTGTACATTTTTATATTGTCAGAAAACTGGATATAATATACATATTTTTCAGTATGGCTTAGAGCCGGTTCTGATCTACCGGATATAAATCGTTTTGAAACGATACTGAAAAAAATGCTTATACTTTACTGATTTTAATTAGGGTTGTGTAGCTAGATGTTTAAAGAAGCTAGTCATTATTTATTATGACTTTTGTTTGTTATTGCTATGTTACTTATGGATATATACTTACTTTATTCTTGTTATCATAAAGGATAGTAAACCAATTATAGAGAGCGCCCAGAAATACATTTTAGGTATTGGTGTGACCAACCTTTTACAGATATGTTTTTAAATTGCCAAAAAATAACTAATTTTGGTGGATGTGCTTTTAGATATGTTTTGTAAATGGATTTAGCATATATACGTGCATATTATGACAGGGGAATTTTAGGTTGTCAATATGAAACTCGTTTATTTGTCCGTTCGTTCATCCAGTAGGAGGGGAGGGTATGGGGCAAATAAAGTTTATTAGACACATGCATGATGAACATCCCATTTCACGAAAACGAAGCTCTGAAACGGTAGGACAACGAACAATAACACTTGTAGAGTATCATAACTGAATAAGCAGAATATGATATATACGTCAAAATAAAATTGTAAGTAAATTTGTTGCAAAATTAAGTACATCCAGGATGCAGTAAAAGGATATATTTTCATTTTTAGGATTTGATTATATTGTACCTTGTTGTGCTAGGAATCATTACTCCAAAAATCAGATGACTAGGATAACTATATGTATAAAAAAAAATTTTGATGTCAAAAAGTTGAAAATCTGCATGTTTTAAATGGACGTACGGAATTTCTGGTAACGATTATGGAGTTGATACACCCTACGTCGTACCTGTAACTGTTGTAGGAATCATCATGCAAGGTTTAAAATCATTATAACAATTCTAACATTTATAGAATAACGTACAGAACTAACTTACGGACTGACGGGCCAACCTTATTATAGAAAAGCTCCGCTTTTAAAAACGCATAAAGTTGTAATATGATTGGATGTGTAAACACAATGTATTAACACAATCCTCTGTTTAATTACAAAGTTCTCAATAATCATCTAACAAACTGATAATTAAATCATTTAAATTGTAGACTAGATTAACAAGATCAATTTAATATTAATCATATTGTTTTTCAATATTTGAAATTCAAACTTTCATTTTTGATATTTGGATATCATATGAAATAGATTAATATGTTACTTAAATTTAGGATTACTTTAGAGAAGGAGGGTTGATAAAATTTTTATTTTAGTTTTAAAAAGAAAAACTAAAAAAGTTGTTGGGGGAATATTTTTGGAGGGTGGTGGTACACTCCCCCAAAATAGTTATAAACCTTCCAGGAAACTACCCTGTAAAGGAGAACAATATCGGTTCAGCGGTTTTGTTTATAATTATATTGGTTGCTTTGGTCACAAAGGCCACCGCTCTCCCTCCCCCAGAAATGGGATTTTCAAGGTTATTTAAATTGCTAACACCCCCCCCCCTCCCACCAGGATGGAAAGTTGAAAAATGTATAACACTTATTAGCTTCTATTTAATAAGATTTATTTAATTTGGTCAAGAGTCAAATAACACATAATTACTTTAGGAAGCTTCCATCTTTTTTCGCACACACACACAATATCACACAGAAATACACACACACACACACACAAACATACACAAACACAGAAACACACACAATAATATCAAACATACACAAGAACGTTTCATATTAATTCTTTAATTCACTGTAAAAGCTTTACACCATTTTTGAAAAAAAAGTATATTCAATGCTTAATAGTTAGAATATAAGTTAGAATTAGGTTAGGTTAGGTTTAATAAGGGATAGCCTTTATGAGTTTTAAGTGAACCTAGCCTTAGTAAGCCTATTTCTAGCCTATGCTAAAACTTTTCCAACAATTTTGTTATTTACAGATTGGGCGATTTTATCATAATTAGAAGTTTGTATCAATTTATCACCCATTGATTTATCGGGTCATGTGAAGGAAACGAAGTTGCGGATTATTTTTGGTTAGGAAATGCTAATGATTGCCCCGCAGGGTTAGAAGTGTCTCACTAATTAAAAAATAATAATTTTTAATATACTTTATTTTGAATCAATTAAGACCAGTTTAGATATATTTATTAGAGTGTGAAATATTTGCACACAAACTTACAAACATGCAGAAACAATAAGGCTTATACGTTTTATGCAAACCTATCAAATATTAACAGGGATCTTACAGGATAAGACAATGGATGATAAATTGATAAACATCCCTAATGATGATACCCTCTATAAAAATTAAAATTATTGCCTAATAATTTTGGACACTATTAGTCTGTAACCAGTCAATCAAAGTTCAATAATAGTTATTTGTCGCATTGTATTATAAACAGCTTTCCGCGGATATAGAATGTACAATTATAATATTTAAACCAGTTTTTTTAGCCCCGAGATGCCGAAGGCACCAGCTAAAAAACTGGTTTTAATCTTATGATTGTACATTTTTATATTCGTAGAAAGTTGGATATAATACGATGCTAGACATAGTTTTTTCGTATGGATGAGAACCGGTTCCTCGAATGAATACGAGAAAAGTACTTAAAGTTTTTTGGCTAACAAATTAGTTAACGTGGATATAAAACTTTGGGTACCAGTGTAATTTAGAGTCCAATGTCCCCTCCCTCCCTGAATATTAACAAACAAACAAATATGCGCACAGACTAACAAACAATAAATCAGAGCATACAAGAAACAAGGATGACAACATCCATAAAAGCGAAGCACTGAAACGGTAGGACAAACGTACATTAACACGTGTAGAGTGTCAGAACTGAATAATCAGAATATTCAATATAAATGTATAAAATTTTAAACAAAATTGAAAGTAAATTTGTAGAAAAACTGCTTACATGCAGGATTATGTTTAAGGACATACTTACATTTTTAGGACTTGATTATAGAATTGATTATAGTTGCTACGCTTTCTAAATCGTACCTAACTACTACAGGAATCACTATGCAAAGTTTGAGGTCGATATGACAATTTTAACATGCCAAAATTAACGAAATAAGCTTACCGTTACGGACTGGCTGACTAAGTTCCTATGAAAAATCTTTATCTATTATTGCATATTTAATTTTTTGAAATAGTAATATATTGATTAAAACATCATTAAAAATATAAAAAAATCTTTTAAAATTGTTTAAAAGAGTATTAAATACATCAAAAAATAATATGTGTACTTAATAACTAACAAATACCTCTAATTCGCACTTATAAATTCACACATATACACACACACGCACACATACACACACACACACACACACACACACAAATTAAGAACAAAAATTGCAAATATTTACGATAAAATGTTATGAATTGAATATTGTTTAGTTATAATTTGATGATTAAAGAATGAGGACTTGGGGTTTAGTAGTTTTGGTATGTGATATTACAGTTTATTAAAAAGTGTAATTAGTGAATATTAAAATCATTGTTTTAACTCTATTTTCTAAAACTAAAATAATAATAATTCAACTATATATTTGAAAATAAAACCAAAAGCGATACCTTTTTATTCAAAGTTTAAGTCTAAATCAAAATATCTTATAAACTTTTGAATTGATTTTAGATTGAAGTAAAGTAATACGATACCTTTATGTAACACGTTGAAGTCTTGAGGGTTTATTTTAAGATTAACTCATGATAAAAGTTTTACACATTAACTCTAATATACTTATGAAAAATTAAATTCAAGCCTCTCAAAATATTTGGAATATATTTAAGTTACTTTAAATATCAATACTTATGTAGTTTTGATAGGTATAACTAGCTGTGTAAAGTTAACCGATTAACGGCCAATTCAAAAATCAAAAATTTGCCGGATTTTTTTTTTATATTGAATCAGGAATAAACAAGGATAGGGCAATGTATGGTAAATTGATTTCACACCATAGTTTATATATTAAATTCTGCTTTTTAGTATCATACTTGAGAATGGGGGAATAAAATTAAGTAGATTTGAATTAATAAAATTGCCATTGTCATTTCCATCCCTGGTTTAAAGAAAACATTTAAAGCAGGGATCTAAAGGGATATGACCGATAAATTGAAATACATCTTCAATGATGATGCATAGAATTAATCCTTCTGTAGATTATAATTAGTGGTTGAAACGTTTAGACACTCAACCAAAATTCAATAAAAGTTCTAAAAGTTATTAAATCAACTAATAAGAAAACGTGTTATAAACTTTAGGGACTGGTGTAATAAACAGCCCAATGTCTCCTCCCTCCCTGCATTTAAAGTCTGGGACATTTAAAATATGCGACATAAAATGTAAAGATGAACTATGTGCTATTAGAACCGCAAAAAAACTCTGTTTTTAAATTTGTTTATTTATCCTATCATGTGAAAGTTTTTTGCAAACTATCCTTTCAGATCCTGTCAATTCTTAAACCGGATTGGTTATACTTTTTAGGGAAGGTACACAAAATTTTCGAGTTACTTCCTCTCCTACGTTTTCCATTTCATGGAAGCTTTATAAAGACCTTAGCTAAGTTTTTAGCCATTATATTTTGTAAAAGCAAGATTTCCCTGACAAATAGGGATCTAGTCACTAGTTTGACCAAATTGAATTAAAAGTGATTACTTTTGCCAGATTATCAATTATTACATTTTAATTCACTAGTGGCTCTGGAATCGAAGGAGTAAGGTAAAAAGGAAAATAGCCTAAACCAAACTTAGATATATAAAAATTAAACAGCCTAAAACCATCCAGGGACCCATAAGGTGCTTCACTGTATAAGAGTACAAAATTGGTTCAGCGGTTAGCGAGATCCTTCACTACAGACAAAAATCTTACTGCTTTATATAATAGGACTAATAGAAAATTAAAAAATGATCGACCCATTGTTCAATCTTTATGAAAATTATATTATACACGGATTATTATTTTATCTTCATACTATAAGATACTATACCATCATGCTTCTTACATTTGAGGCTTTTATCTGGGAGGGAGGGGTCATTGGGCTGTTTATTACACTTTTATTACACTAGTCCCAAAAGTTTACAATTACTTTTTCTTGGCTTCACAACTTTGGGGACCTTATTGAATTTTGATTGTCCATTCATTTAAACCACTAATTTGAATCTATAGTAGTGTTAATTATTAGGGACTTGCATCAATTTATAGGCCATTGGCTTATCCCTTTAGATACCTGGGATTTTATTCTCTAAATATTTAGCTGTAATAAAAGAACACCAATACAAAGATGACCATTTCAAGTTCAACCCTTTTCTTGCAACTAGGAAGAGGTGTTTTAAAAAATAAGACACCACAGAAACAAAATTTTGTAAAAAAAAGCTTGTTTTCTTAAAATTTGCTTATCATATGGAAAAAATAATGAAAAAAAATAAAAAATCATAAAAAAGTTAAAATTATTTTTATGAGACACGTAGAGAAGATGAAATCAATTGGTGGGATTTTTTGCTACCTTTTGAGACCTAGGTCAATGCTAAATCAAGTCTCAACGAAGTTCGTCTCAATTGTTTGAAGAAAAAATTGTTGGTTTGGAGTTAAAAGAAAAAATATTATTTGGGTTTTTAAAACGTTTTCATGATTTTTGGCATGAATGTTTTTTTATATTTTTCTTCAATTCAGGTAAATAAGAATTTATTTTAGCGAGTCTTTTTCATAAAAAAATACTTTCCCTAAAATAAAGAACTCATTATTACCAGCTTAGGTGACTTAATCTTCATATAAATAAACACAACGATTATTAGGCTTTTATAATTTATTAAAACCAGAAATCTTTAATGATACGACAATGGAAGATAAATTGATGTATGTATATCCCCAAACATGATAAACTAAATTACCACTAACGTGAATAAAAATTATTTGCTAAAAAGTTTGTACCTACAAATTAAGATTCAATGCTCAAAGTTTTGAAGCCAATGGTTCTTTTGGTAGCAGAAAAATTTTTAGTCAAATGTTCCCTCCCTTCTTGATTAAAGTAGATTTCTGAGCAAGTCGATCGCATTTATATGACCAGACATATAAAGTTGTGTTTTTCCCTAGACAAATGTCCTTCCTGTGCAAGGATAAAAGAATGAGTAAAAAATATATTTTTTTTAAAGCGAAGCTTTTCTATTATTAGGGTCGGTCAGTCCGTCCGTCCGTCAGTCAATCCGTAACGGATAGCTGTTTTCGTTAATTTAAACAGGGCAGAATTGTCCTATCGATTTTAAACTTTGCATGATGATTCCTATAGGAGCTAGGTACGAGTAAGAAAGCGAAGCAACTCTATAATCATTACCAGAATGTGCGTACCTACATTTTAAACATGTTGATTTTTTAAAGGGTTTTTTTAGCAACAAATTTTTATATGATTGAATTATCCGATTGATTTTATCCAATTTTACTGCGACCTTTATACATCTATATTCTGATTATTCAGTTCTGACACTATATAAGTGTTAATGTCCGTTTGTCCTAACGTTTCAGTGCTTCGCTTTTTTGGATGTTGTCATCCTTGTTTTTATTTTGACTTACTTAGGGGCAAATAAGTATTTTCTTTATGCTTTTATAAATATAATCTAGTTGGAGCGAAGCTACCCAACGTTCTAAAAATAAAATAAAAAGGTTTTTTTTTATTTCATCTAACACTTTTCAAAAGCGAAACTATTCTATTATTAGGGTCGATCCGTGAATTCATAACGGTTAGCACTTATCTTTATTTTATGCATGTTAGAGCTGTCCTATCAACTGAAAACATTATTTCTGTTACTGTTAAGTACAATTTAGAATTGTAACCTCTTTATATGTATTATCAGAAACTTGATTTTTATCATTTTAAAAAGTTATATAATTAGCCAAAATTTTGATTAATGAATTCTAGGAAGATTTGGCATTATGCTATAAGCAAAGTATCTATTTAAATGCCTTACAGCGTAAGTATGTTCGTATTCACTTATTTTAGAATAATTTCACCCAGAATTTCGCTAATCTTCTTGTAACTATTGTTGAATATTGGATAAGTGGTTTCTTTAAGTTTGTCAATGTTTAGTTAACTGTCTGATTAATCTTTGCTTTTTGTAGATCTTATTATCCTTGCTTTATTTAGATAAATAAAAAAGAGATTCTTTATAAACTTCGCCTATTTTAGATCGTCATTATTACAATTATAATCAAAATAAATTTTATTCCATATTATTAGTCAAAATACTTATCCAAATATCCTTTCACCTTTATTGTATCAAATTTCTAATCTTCCCAAGAAATCTATGAGAATAGGATCTACGAATTAAATTTTGAGGTCCGTATACCATGTTGACATTTCTAGTGGCATGAAGGCGATAGTCATTGCACCATTATTTGTTTTATCCTTGTAAAATCTATGTAATCACATTTTTCTCGTGAGTCCCTTATTTTTTACTAGTGGCAGCGCCCCATCCGTATTTAAAGGGGACGGATAGCCTAAAGCCAAACCAAGACTTGTATCTGAAATACAAATTAGCCTAAAACCTTCCAGGACCTATGTGAAGCTTCCCTAAATGATAACCTTATCGGTTCATTAGTTATAGAAATCTTAAGCTACAAACAAAAAAAACCTTACTACTTTATATTATAGTTTAAAATAAAGTTTAAATTTATACTTCCCCAAATGTTATAAACAAAATTAACAATCTGTAGATTAAAATTATTGGTTAAAATTACTAGTTTGGGACTAACCTAGATTGAAATAAAAGTATTACAGCTAACAGATAACAAGATAAAAAAAACTTTACGTACCAAATGTTATTTACAGTCCAATGCCTGGTTTTGTCTACGGCTTTTAGTAAAATGTTGAATGTTGATGACAATCGCAGCATATTTTTTTGGCCCTTCTTTATACTCGACTAAAGGGAGGATATGAACCGAATTCAATTTGTTATCAATAACTATATTTATACTAGTGTGTTTTTACAGGGTGGTTATTGAAAAAAAACTGTTTTTTTTTCTGCTGATCTTAAAAATGATGTAAGGTACTAATCATGTAACATAAATTTGCAATTAAAAATTAAATCAAATCGATCTTTAGTAATAGAATAAGATAAACAAAATTGTCCCTAATGTATAATTAAATTTATGTTTTAAAAATGTCGAAATTTACCCAACGTTGTTTGACAATATTGTCTTATTCGTTGGCTCTAAACTTTGGGTACTATTATTGATTATTTTTGTTGTTTCCAAACTAGTAGTGTTCAAACTTTTAAACCAAACTTTTATCTGCAGAAGGGGTAATTTTTTACTATCATAAGGGATGTATACTAATTTATCGTCTATTGTCTTATCCTATGAGATCTCAGAGTAATTTTGCATTATTTTTAGTTTTTTTAATTCAAAAAGTTTTAAGCCCACCCTGTGTTTATATTCCAATGCATGAAATGTTGTTAAACCAATTCTTTTATAGTTGTTAGATAGGCAAAAACAATTACACCAAAACAAATGGAAGTATCCTAGATTTTGAAAGTGATCAATCCATAAACTTACACTTAGCATTTTTAAATGTTTAGCCATGTTGGACGCTATTTTTAGTGGGCTGTCTTGATTCTCACAAAAACCTAAACTTAAAACACATTTAAGATTTAATATTTCGATCAAATGAAAAAAGCTTAAATTTTAAAGTGGCTATCTATAAAATGTTCTTTGTATGATTCTTAAAAAAGTATAATATACATTTATTTTTTTTACATTTGTCCATAGTTTAAGATCCTAAAAATGACCTATCACATCATAAACACTTTTTAGAAAACTTCATTTCAAATGAATTTAGATATTTTTTTATGTTTGTGCATTTCATAACCGAGCCACTCTAACAATGAAACGTGAATTCTATTTGTATTTATTGGATTATATATGTTTGCTGTATTTTTAAAGCTCATATCTTTTTATTCATATTAAAACAAAGGGAATCGATTAAATTTTTCTTATTTCTTTATTTTTTACTAGCGGCTACGCCTCTAGAGACCTCTTTTTTTTGGGGGGGGGGTGCCCCCCACACTCATTTTTATTTTAGTTAAAAATATTAAAATAGTTATAAACCTTCCCTGGAACTATGAGAATCTACCCTGTTAAGGAGAACCTGATCGGTTCAGCGGTTAGCGAGATCCTTCGGTACAGACACATAGATACACAGATACACAGACACACAGACACACAGACAAACAAACATCCTGTTTAGTGTAAGGATTAGTTGCTACATCCCAGGAAATATTCTACAATAACCCATAGAAATTGAAAAATCTTTCCTAAAAAGTAAAACCCATTCGGACTAGTAATTTCTGAGATGTTTAGCTTCAAACTACAACCTTGCCAATTAATTTTGTACTATTTAGTTTTAGTGAGCTATAACATACAATGTTTTGTTATTTTTTAAAATGTTGTATTAAAGCTACTCTATAACTAAATGAAATTTATAACAGTTATTTATCGCATCGTATTGTAAACAGCTTTATATGAATATTATAATTTTTAGAATACCAATTTAAGCATGATAAAATACGATAAATAATCATAATATTTACAGGGCATAATTCTACATGTGACTTAAGTAAAGTTAGCCCTGATACTGCTTGTTGGCCGTTTTATTCAAAGTTACCATACTCGCTTCCATGGATTTAAACTCAAATATTTTATAGATTTGAAACAGGATTAGTATTGAAATTGACTGTTTTTAATGGAAATTATTTTGTTTAGTTTTTGATGTGCATAGCTGGATTTTCTGACTCCAAGATTCTCCGGGCAAATGCGAAACAGCTGACAAACAATATTTTCAAATTTGCGCCACAAAGAACGGTTCTAGAAAGAGATGGTAAAAAGATTGAGGTAAGAGTTTTCCAGTAAGGCTTCGAAACCGATTAATATCCGCTGGATTAGAACCGGTTTTCATCAATACTAAAAAATCATGTATAGCAGCGTATTACAAACAATTTTCCACGAATATTAAAATAATCATGAAATTAACACCATTTTTGTTAGCCTGGGCTTTTGGCCCATCAAGGCTAACAACCTGGTTTTAATCTTAAAATTTTTTTGTATCCGCGGAAAGTTATAATCTTTGCAAAAATGACCATAATTCCTTTTCTTATTTTAGCCAAGAAAATGTATTAACAGTTAAAGAAATTTTTTTCATTCAAGTCATATTATAACAAATCCTATAAAAAGTCCTCTATATTTTTACATGGTTTCGAACCATTGACTTTTTATAAAAAAAAGACGTTATTACATTTTGAATTTAAAATAAAATAGAAAACAAAAAAAGAGTTATGTATTTAAAGCTGTATAGAACATGCATGACACCAGTAAGCATAAAGAATATTTCTCTTTAAATACATTTAAAGGTTTATGCGTAAATTTAAACTGAATGATAAGAATAAATAGCGGACCCCCAATTCGATTTAGTTCTAAGTAAACTGGGTTCAAACCCGGGGGTCAACAAAATTGGTTCTTTAGCAAACAAATAGATGAACCAAATGCTAATACACTTAGATGTATCTCATGTATCAGGATTTAAATGTTGTACATTTCACTTTTTTTTCAAATGTATATCAAACATAACAGCCTAATAATTTATTGCATTATATTATAGACAGCTTTCCGTGGATATTAAAATGAAAAATTATAACATTAAAACCAGTTTTGTTAATCCCGATTTGTATCAATATCCGTTGAAAATTGTCTGTAATACGATGCTATACATGATTCTGTTGAGATTCGATTCTAATCCAGCGGAGATGAATCGGTTTCTAAGCCATACTGGAAAAAGTCTTTTATGTATGTATATGATTATTTTTAAGCGAGATACTAATGAATAACAAATAGTTATAAATTCTAATAGAACCCCTCCTCACCTTCTACAATTAAGATACATTCCCATAACAAAATTCTGTGTACACCTCCCTCGATAATTAAAAATTCAATAGTTGAAAGAGAACAAACAAACATAGATCTAATATATAGAATAGTAAAATTTGTATGTGATGATAAAGATTTGATCTTGAGATAAAAGTTCACTTACTGAATAATAGAGATATCAAATTGTCTGGGATTAAAGTGGTTTTAGTGTACAAAAAAAGCTTTTCATTTTTATGAAAAAAAATAGAATTAAATATAAAACAAAAATTTGAAACTTTGCAACAATTTAAGATTTTTTTTCGATTGTTAAATACCTCTAAATAGCTCTCTTTGTATAGAATTTTAACATCCTATAAAATAAAATCAAGGATAATTTTTATATTCCCCAACAAAATAGCTTAAAACCACCACAGGACAAGTATCAACATTCCCTGAAAAGTAGATCCCAATTAGTTCAGCGGTTATTGAGATCTTAGCTTCAGACAGACGGTGTGGTTTTGTTAGAAAACAAAATCTTAAATTTAACTTTTTTTAACTTCATTACTTATACCTCTTACCTCCTAGGATTATTATTATTTGTATATCTAGGTTGTATGAAATAAAAATGAATGAAAGAAAAGTGTCATTCTTTTTTCAACGTTTGGGTATAAAAAAGGCTAATTCATGAAAAACAGAAATTTTCTTTTCATTTTTATAATTTCATGTATGACTCTTGATTCAGCTCATTTTTTTTCTCCTAAAATTCAATTTTTAGGATAATAAATGGTTTAAATGTTAATGTTAGTTATAAAATCTTTCAATACAATAAATACCAAAAATATCATTTATAGTTTTCGCTATTAAACTTTATTTGCGTGACGTTAAATCTAAAAATTAAAGATTTTCTCTATACCAGAATAATTGTTTTCATTAGTAGCACAACAATTACAAAATTCAAAATTTTTAGAAGTAATATTAAAGTACTTTGGGTATAAAGAAAAAAAATTGTTAGATGAAATAAAAAATAATAAATTTTCCGCCCTTTTTTGAGATTTTATTTTCCCCTTAATACCCACCAAACAATCTTGAATAAGTTTGATCAATAAGACTAGTATGCTTAAATAAGCATGAATGGATAGACAGCCAAACTCAATTGAAAAGCAGCGTTGCTACAAATATGTCATGCAATGTTTTATATATTTTTAACAACGAAACAATAAGGTTCAAAGACAAAATGTTTAGCATGCATTTTAACAAGAGAAACTCTCATTGTTGTGAGAGAAATTTTTAAAAGCGTAGATATTCTACATTTAGTTTATTTCCATACGTTCATCCTTCTATATTGGAAAACCTTAGATCGCACATAGGTTCCATTTATGGCCATTCATAACTAAAATTAATTACTCTTTATATAGTATGTTTGAATAAAATTGTCTTTGATCAAAATTGAAGGAGGGATAGATGTCAAAGTCGAATTGGATGTACTTGGTGGGTACTTCAGTAATGGATATAGGATATATGGAAATATATTGTCAGGGAAAAAATTGGCGTCAATTTAGCTTGCTAATATGAATTTAATTCATCGGTCAGTTTGTTGATATAGTAGAGGGGAATGGATAGGGTAAAGGGGGTATTTTAGCCAGCAGCGAACATCAAAGTACATGAAATTCTGTTGCAACATCTAAGTATAATAATAAATCGATATCTTTAGGTCTCACATAGGTTCATTTAGTTCGCATCAATAATTACGTAGCTGTCGAAAGTGCCCTAGCAAAATAGGTATAGATATCACTGCTTTTGGCATAACTATTCTATTGACATCAGGAAATACCCTATTCCCCATCTCTTTTCTAGGGGGTTTCTCTCCCCCTTCTATTTCTCTTTCCTTCTACTATGACGTCAATAGAATAGGTATGCCAAAAGCTGTGACATCTATCCCCATTTTCCTTGGGCGCTAAATACAGCTACGTATTTACATACAATACATCCCTGCCTTTTTAGACAATGTGTTACTTATGAATACAATTGTTCTTGTTCCAGGTTGAAGGGGGGATAGATTTCAACGGAGCTGAGCTGGACCCTGAGACCGGGAAGTTCTGTGTGTACAAGGAGAT
>LS055888.1:0-13647 GCA_900241095.1 Acartia tonsa | reverse complement strand
CCATCTCTTTTTTCTTCCCCCCTTCCCTTTTTTTTCTTTCCCTCTTCCCTTTTTCGGGAAAGAAAAATATGACGTAACTGGAACATGTTCCGCAAAAGTTATACAAAATTGGGACAGTTTCCATGGTGTCTGGAATTTGCACCTATAATTCCTAAGTAAGTATTTTAATTACTATGTTGGCATGTCATGCACAGAGTTTTTTAAATGGGGGGGGGGAATTGTTGACACCTCCATAAATTCAAAATCAAGGAATGTGTGAACTCATAGAACCTGTGAGGTTAATTACTCTAGTCCTCAAAGTCCTATATAACGTCTTCTTATTTGTTGACTTAAAAGCTTTTGTAAATTTTGATTGGTTGGTTTATTAAGTTGAGTAATCTTCAGACGTTTCAGCCACTATTTGTAAGCTACAGAAGGGGCAATTTTGTGTATTATCATTGGGAATGTACATCAATTTATCGGCCATTGTCTTATCCTCTTAAATCCCTGGTGTAACCTATAAAATCATGTTCTTGGGAAATTTTTGTTGGTTCAATGTTTTTCATGTCTCTCTAAATCTAACATATCTATTATCATTCAAATTATGAATGTTTTAGCTTGTAAGCTACAACAAGCTTTTACAAGTGATATTGAAAACTCAGGGATCTGAAGGGATAAGACAATGACCGATAAATTGATGCACATCCCCTATGATTATACAAAAAATTACCCTTCTGTAGATTACAATTAGTGGTTGAAACGTTTGGATACCCAACTAAATCAACTGACCAATCAAAATTTAATTAATGTCCCCAAGGTTGTTAAGGTTGAAAAATGGAAAAGTTATTTTAAAACTTTGGGGACTTGTGTAAAAAATTATCACAATGTCCCCTCCCTCCCTGTTGAAAACTACAACATCATCACTAAGTTGCTGAAAGTAAAAGGGAAATATGGAGGGTGAGAGAAAAAAAGGGCGGGGGATTGGGGAATCCGTATTTAGCGTGATTTTTATGTGAATCATACTTGTGACTCTGATACTTGGGAATGGGTAGGCGTTGTTTTACTGGGTGTACAAATGTATGAATAGAATTTAACAAAAAGGACATAATCCATGGTTGAATGTTCAGCTAATAAAATGTAAAGTAAAAGGTCATGTAGCCTCTAGCTTCTAGGGAAGGGCTGGGGAGGTGGGGAAAATAGCCTAAACCCCCCTCACTCATAACTTTGATTTAATAAAGCTTTCCAAAAAAAAGTATAACCCATTCGGAATAGCAATTTCCGAGATCTTTAGCTTTAGCTATGATTCATCTACCTCTCAAAGCATCCGATATATTTATAGAATGTATCCCACAAAATTTTGTTATTAAGCACCCTGTTATTAAAAATTATGCCTAGCATATTGAAAAATCCGTAGGCCTATTTACCCCTCTCCTGCCCCTCACGTTGCTTACACGTAATGCAAGAACTGCCCTTTCAGCTCTAAGCATTAATGTTCGCGTTTCCCCAGTAGAGTAGCTATTGTATAACTAGATTTTGACCGTACATCTTAGATATTGTTTACTCGCGTTGAGAGAACAAGAGATAAATCCAATGGTTAGTGATACCTTTTACTTAACACAAACACAAAGGCCAATAGAGAGACAGACATCCTGTTATTTTTTATACATATAGGGATAAATGAAATATTATTATTTGTTTTAGTTCAATAATGTAGGTCATGCTTATAAGAATCAAATGAGTAAGACTTTAGTAAAAATCTATTGGACAGTATCAGGGTTTTTGCACCTGTAAAAAAATTTGTACAATTTTACAATTTTTCCACCAATCCAAAATACTTTCCTTCTATTTTTGTATTGTTTAAAGCACATTATCACGAAGAAAAAAAAGAACGAAACTAAAGCCGTGTACATAAGAATAGAATAGAATCTATTAACTAATGCAATACATTTAATTATTAAATATACATAATCATATTAAAAATTGCACAACAAGGAGTAATTAAGCTTTGGAGTAGGCCGTAAATTTACCCCTTTAATTGATTTTATTTTTCATTTTATTTATAGTTCAGATATTATAGTTAATAAGCAACTACAAATTGTTTAGTAGCTGTCAAATGTTTTTGAAATCAACCGCTGGTCAACAATCAACAATTAGCCTACAACCCAAATTAAATCTGTTTGTTTTGAAAAGGCAAAATATATTTTCTTCGGGTGCTACATCTCTGTTTAGGACTATTTACTGAATGACAGTAGAATATATATCAAACAGTGTCATACCTAGGGAAAGCGAATTTACAACCCTTTCTTTTCTTTTAGTTATCATCTAGCGGCTTCGCCCCTAACATCTGGGGGCTATGTACAGGACAATCGGGGGGCTTTAACAATAGATTAAAACCATCAAAAGACTTAATTAGCATAAAACATTACAGGACCTATGTGAAGCTACTTAAAATAGAGAAACCTATCGGTTCAGTAGTTATTGCTATCTTTAGCTTCAGACAATAAGCCTTACTATATCATATAATAGGATATTGACTATTGACTCTAGGGGCAAATGGACGCTTTACACCGCAATCATAGGGCTTAGGGCTGACAACCCTATCCCATACCCATAAGCCACATTGTTACAGAAACACTGACGAATTGTCAGCGGCCTATGCTCCCCCCTGTGGAGTGAAAAGGGATTGTTACTGTTACTGTTTTACTAGGGGCGTTGTGACGCTTCGAGTACAAGTCCTCTCTACGTCACCTTTGAACATACTCTGCATTTTAAATTGCAATGTAACGCGCTCAATCGCCTAGGGTATCAACACCCATCAGACAACCAACCCTTTGATTGCATGACCTTTGTCTGAGAAGTTCTAACTGTGCACCGTAATGAGTTGCTCCTGTTTTGGGCCAAGGCATTCCCCCTACTCTAAATAATTATGTCGCGCATCTGACATATCAGCAATGGGAACCCTTTTTAACGTCTTAAGGTATGACGCGGTGTCGCACCGAGATTTGATCCTTTCACCTTTCCGACGACGAGCGGATGCGCTTCATGTTGAGCCACGGTTGCGGGTTTAACAGTTTGGAGGTTGGGGCATATTTTAAAGAAGGGATGTTGTTTATGGTTAGAAGTAGTAGAGATCTATTGTTTCAATTGTTCATAAGATATTACACTTCCGACGGACAGACGGAAAGACAGGGAGACATCCTGTTACTTTTATATAAGGATCACTATGATTTTTTGCTACGTTAAACACATACTTCAAAATAGTATTATATTTGATATATAAATTGTATAATATGTACTATATGATTGCCATTTTCTCTCCCCCCATATACTAGTGTTAGACAGGGAGGGAGGGGACATTGCAATATAATCATGTTTATCATCAATGTGTATATATTTATCGTTCACTGTCTTATCCCGTAAGATCCGTGAGTGTTTGGTATACTATTCTTATCAATTTGTGGCCGCGTCTCTAGCTTTTCCACCAGGCAAAATTAAGTTTTTTTCAAGACAACAAAACAATAGTAAAATATAAGAGTAAAACACTAGAGGGAAAATGGGTTAAATAACTGTAACTCCCCATCGCAACCACATTGTGCTACCTTTCTATTGGGTCATTGAAAATCAACCAATGGTGTCGCTTATATTAACACAGCCAAGTAGCAGAAAATAATTTAGAAGCAGACGAAAGAGGAAAAAGGAAGGGAGGTAGTTGTCTGTATCAGTGTATATACATCTATACTATAGATATGTGAGAAATAAAAATGTAAATATATTAGTTTTAGACAGTATGACTTAAGTAAAGTATTCGATGTACAAAGCTTCTAAGAGCGAAGCTTTTCTTTATTTAGATAGGTTTAATTTGTCTGTACGTCCGTAAGTAAGTATCAATGTAAAACTTACTATAACATAACATGAATGTAGACCCCCTAAAAATATATTACTCTACAGTTAGGTCTTCTATTGCAATCTTAGTATTTTTGGGGCTTTTCTTCTCCCTTTCCATAAAAAAAATATTAATATTGTTAGGTAAGCCCCCCCCTCCTCTTCCCTTATTGAAACAACAAGGATGACAACATCCATAAGTGCGAAGCACTGAAATGGTAGGACAAACGGACATTAACAATTGTATAGTGTCAGAACTGAATAATCAGAATATAAATGTATAAGAGTCGAAGCAAAAATGGAAGTGAATTTTTTGAAAAAATGCTTGATACAGG
Source organism: Acartia tonsa (assembly GCA_900241095.1). NCBI lineage: Eukaryota > Metazoa > Arthropoda > Copepoda > Calanoida > Acartiidae > Acartia > Acartia tonsa. The sequence goes on along the minus strand of LS055888.1, from coordinate 9,451 downwards.
ATAATGTTTATGGACATACTTACATTTTTAGGGCTTGATTATAGAGCTGCTTCGCTTATAATATTGTATTTTGTTGTCCAATGAATTAATATACCAAAAGTCAGATCAAATGGATAACTAGATCACATAAAAATTTGTTGTTAAAAAAGTAAAAAATCAGCATGTTTAAAATGGACGTATGGACATTCTGGTAATGATAATAGAGTTGCTACACTTTCTAAATAGTACCTAAATACTACAGGACTATTCTAATATGCTTAAATTAAAGAAAAAAAGCTTTCCGTAAGGATACACCGACCCTGATTATAGAAAAGCTTCGCTTATTAAAAGTATTCAAAAATAGTTGAATGAAATAATCCCCAAAACATACATAAAAATTGTGGCTAAACTTGGAATATGCCAAGAAGTATATTATGATTTATTTTATCTAACTTATACAGGGACAATGTGCCATACAAAACAGCTTTCCGCGGATATCAAAATGAAAAATTAAATGATTGAAACCAGTTTTGCTAGCCTCCGAAGGTCCTGACTATTAAAACTGGTATTAATTTTATGATTTATCTTTTTAATATTCATGGAAAATTGTCTGCAAGACGATGTTATACATGATTTTTCAGTGTGGCTAAGAATCGGTTCTAATCCAGCGAATATTAATGGTTTTTGAAGCCATAGTTTAAATATTATTCTAATCATAGATCTTAAGGGATAAGACAAACAAAACTATCTTTATAGATTATACAGAGTTATTAGTTGAAAAATTGGAATGATTCTATATTTTTTAAATCTTAAAAAATGACTTTTGTTATTAATATGAAAAATGGTTCTTGTCTTAAAGTTAAATAGACAAAGAAGTCGATTAGTTGAAAAAAAATATACTTTTAGAATTCAAATCAAACAAAATTAGCGTGTATTAGTAAGGTTCAAAAATTTCTGAAAAATTCTCTATACACCCCACTGAATTGTTATACTTTTAGAGAGTATAAAAACTTGTGCACATGTAACCATCTACGTTTTATTGTGCTATTATGCAGATATTTATTTTGTATAATTCTATGAACACTAATTTTCGACCATATTTTCTTATCACTGTAGCAGACTACTTTGGTTAATACCCAAGGAGGGAGGGGACATTAGATCGTAAATCATAATGGTACCCAAAGTTTTTGGGTTTGGGTCTGGGCACATGTGCGTCATACTACAGATTATTGTACAATGCGTGTAGCCAATTATAAAGTTGAGAACAGTTATTTCTCGCATCGTATTATAAACAGCTTTCCGCGGATATAGAATGTACAATTATGAGATTAAAACCATTTTTTAGCCCCGAGGTGCCGAAGGTTTTAATCTTATGATTGTACATTTTATATTCGTATAAAGCTGGACATAATACGATGCTAGATACAGTTTTTTTCGTATGGATGAGAACCGGTTCCTATTCACCGGATTCGAATGAATACGAGAAAATTTCTTTACTGACAGTAAACAGCTCTAACCCGTTATTATACACAGTTAGGACTTTAAGTAAAAAGTCGTGCAATTGAAACGTATATTGTTTCTAGGATATTACAAGGTATCTGAGAGATCTTAACGGAGATACAAATTTAGACAAATCCATTATGAATATTCCTAACCAAATTATAATACGCAAAATTACCACTTCTTTGAATTACAATTAATGGACACTTATAGTTAGTAAAACTCATTAATGATTAAATCAAATTTTCTAATGTTTTAAAGCCAACGAATAAAAGAACAAGTTAATAAAAACCATGGGAACCAATACAATACACAGTGTTCAAAAGCTTACCATAGTAAAATTCTTTCTAATTTTAGGTTAGTTGAGCCTCAAGCACCAGTGAGCAGCCGCTTGAATAAAATTGCAGCTAAAGATAGAAGACAAAAGAAATCATATAAAATTCCAGTATAACTTGAGTATAATAACTTTATTCTAAAAACCTCGTAAGGACGGGATTCTCCTTCGATGTAAGTGATGATCTATTGAATCCAGAGCATCATTCATGTGTAATGGGATGCGATACTCTAACACCCAAGGATATTGGGTTAAATAACATCCATCAGACAACCAACCCTTTTGATTGCATTACCTTTGTCTGAGAAGTCCTAACTGTGCATGGTAGTGAATTGCGCCTGTTTATGGGCCAAGGCATTCCCCCTACTCTTACTATTTATGTCGCGCACCAGACATAGCAGCATTTTGAACCATTTTAAACGTCTTTAGTTATGACGCGGTCTCCTAAATAATAAAAAACTAAAAATCTACCCTAAGAAATAAAGTTTTAAAGATTTTTGTCTGATCCTAATATCTTGGAAAGTGTATGTCAGGGAAGCTTTACAAATTTTAGAGGGTTGTTTTAGGCTATTTACCTGCATTCCTCCACCCTACCATAGAGGCTAGGGGAAGGTCAGCTAGTCATGATAAAAATTAATATTTTGTGTTTGCCCATTCAGATCTCGAATGAAATACATTACAGGGAAGATTTTCATTGGTCCCTTTCTTAAATGGTAGGAACGCAGTCTCAAGTAGATAAAAATTTGGATCAACTGCAGTTCACGGTAAAATATTCCTGGTAACGAATATTTCCAAAAATCTATGAATTTTTAAGGCTGCTAGCTGACAAACGGCTGAACGTACATATCTTACCCGCACACCATTTTAAGCGGCATAAGAAGGCCTACAAATAATCTAGAATAGCCAAGATCCAATGATGACCAGGGAAAGCTTCTGATTTTTTTCCAATACACCCCTTTAACTGCGGCGTGCAAAGGCATTTGAAAGGGTGCATGAGCCTTGGGACCCCTCCCAAAAAATTAGCCTAAAACCTGCCTGTAACTAACATGATTAAAAATGTTTTTAAAACGCTATTCACGAGATCTTTATGATCTATGATAATACCTGTTCCTATTCTAATATAAAATATTCCTGTGGAAAATTCTCTATGAATAATAAAGTAATTGTGAAATATTGAGGAGTAGAGCTCCTCTTTATTTAAAGTATGTATATAAAAAAGTAACAGGATGTCTGTGTGTCTATGTGTAGTTTAAGATCTCGCTAACCGCTGGACCAATTTGTTTCTCTTTTACAGTAAAGCTTCTTTTAGGTCCAGGAAAGGTACATAACTAATTTAGATAGAGTACCTGTACGCTTCCAAAAGTAGATAATATAGTAATTTCGAAGAGTATGGCTGCTCTTTATTTCAATATCTGTACGTCTATATATCTTGTCCTATTTTATAAATTAGTAAGGTTTTTGTCTTAATGCCTAAGATTTCAATAACTACTGAACTGATTGAGTTCTCCATCTTAGGAAAGCATCAATAGGTCCCGGGATAGTTAAGACTATTTAGATTTAAAGTTTTGGATGGTTTTAGGCTATTTTTCTGCCCTCTTCTACCTCTTGAATACAAAGACCCTAGATGGGCACAGTAACTAGATCTTCAATTTAGAGTAAATTCACATATGTCCCCTGATGTATTTAGGCAACTCAATTTTAAATCAAGTATTTTGGGTTGGTTTTAAGATTTTTTACTCCCCTTTCTCCCTCTTAGAAAATGTAAGTTTTTAGATTCTGTGGGCTAAGCCACTAGTACTTTTTAAAATTCCTATTATAAAGTAGTAAGGTTTTTTTCTGTCTGTTAAAATCTCGGGGCTAAAAAACTGGTTTTAATCATATAAATGTACGTTTTATATCCGCGGAAAGCTGTTTCTAATACGGTGCGAGAAATAACTAGTTTAATCTTTTTGCCTCGAAATTTTAGATTCTTTAAAAATATTCATCGGGATCTAAAAACCAGCTGGGTAATTTTTTTTCTTTGCATATTATGGTTAAGTTTGTTTATTATGATTGGGGTGTATAATGTACATATATTTTTTTATCGTTCATTGTCTCATCCCTCGAGATATCTGTTGTATTTTTAAAGGCATTTGTATGTAGTAAACTTCATAGCAGAAGGAAACATTTGAAACCAATTTTTAAAAAAATATGTTTCTTATTCGAGGGTTCCAATTTATTATTGTCTAGACAGAAGGGGATTTTTTGTTTGTTGTGATTTGTTTGGGATGTGCATCAATTTATCGTCCAATGTCTTATCCCTTAAGACTCTTGAATAAAGTTAAACTAAACAACCTTATGTGTTATGTTTGTTTGTGTGTAGATATTTTTTTTTAAATAGCAATATAATATTGAAAATAGGGGCCGTTTTCCGCCTCTTTAGCACTCCCCCCCCCCTCCCCATCCTGATAATTTTGAATAGATTGAAACTAAGAATAGGGGTTAGTTTTTCGCATATTTTTTTACTTTTGGTCAGGTTAAGTTAGGTTATATAGGGGACTGGGTGGCCCCGTATTGTTAGGGCATCTCAGGTATGGCTCAATAGCCAGTTTGGAGGAAAACTCCTACTGCTGCTATATAAGGTTTATTACTAAAAAAAAATAGTTCCTTACTTTCTTTTAGGTTTGAGTGTCAAAAAAAGGTTGTTCAAAAAATGAGTTAATTGTTTGTTTTTACTTATGATACAACACTGTTCTTGTAAAATTAGATTTTTCTTAGACGGAGTATTTGGTTATTTTGTTGCAACACCCGTCAAGGAGCAAGAGGGGAGAATTGAATATTTGGAAAGTGTTCCTACATATGGGTGAAATTTAACAAACAGGGCATGTGATCTATGAGCATTGTTGTATGACATTTAATTTTAAAAGGCTAACTTAATAAATGGTTATTTGATATGCTTGCTGTTATAAATGTGAGTGGTTCTGGATGCTTTAATCCTTTCAGGAAATCTGCGGGGTTCTTTTTAAAAATACTAAAGATCAAAACAAAATCGGTTCAGCACTTAGCGAGATTCTTTGTTACAGAAAAATAGACACCTGGTTACTTTTACAAAAGGAAATAACTGCACAAAATCTTGGCATTCTGTTATCGTAATCTATTCAGAAAAATAGCTGTACTTTATGCTATTTTTGACTGGAAGAAAATAGACTCTATGTGTATGAACACCAGTTTGGACAAGGCTTGAAATATTTATCCAATTTCCTTTAAATCAAGTTATATGTATGTAATATCAGGGATCATGGGGGATAAGACAATGGACAATGATTTTGTTTACATCTTAAATAATGATAAGTAAAAATGACCTTTCTGTAGATTAAAATAACAATCAATATTTAAAGTACCCAAAGTAAACAATTTAAAAAAAAACATTGGAGACAAAGTATAATTTACAGTTTAACCTATTCTCACTCCATGATGCAATATACAGTTATATAGGGTGTCCTAGTAGGGCAAGGAGGGAGAGGTCATTGGACAGTAAATAAAACCCATTCCCAAAGTTTTATAAAGCCGCAATCTCATTTGTTTGCTTCAAAACTTTGTGGACTTTTTTTATTCATCTTGATTAGTGTTTAAACGTTAATACTACAGTAGAAGTAAAGTTGTCTATCATAAATGGGAATGTACATTAATTAAGTGTTTATTGTCTTATCCCTTAGGATTCCTGAAGTAGGGAGAAGTAACCTGAAATATTTCTGAAAGTTTTCTTCCTTGTTAAAAGCGAAGCTTTTCTATAATTAGGGTAGGTCCGTCCTTACGTCCGGAACGGATAGCTTTTTTCGTTAATTTATGTATGTCATAATTGTCCTATCGATTTTAAACTTGGCATGGTGTTTCCTGTAGTATTTAGGTACGATTTAGAAAGCGTTGCAACATTATCAGAATGTCCGTACGTCCATTTTAAACATGGCGATTTTTTTACTTTGTTAACAACAATTTTTCTGTGATTTAATTATCCGATTGATCTGATTTTTGGTATACTGATTCCTGGGACAAATTACAATATTATAAGCCAAACAACAATATGTAAGTATGTTCATAAACATTTTTATGCATCAGGCAGTTTTTCAACAAATTTACTTACAATTTTGCTTCGGTTTTTATACATTTACATTCTGATTATTCAGTTCTGACACAAAAAAAGTGTTGATGTCCGTTTGTCATACCCTACCGTTTCAGAGCTTCGCTTTTATGGATGTTGACATCCTTGTTTAGTAAGTAAACTGGTTCAACAAAACTGTATTTAGAAATGATAACATTTAATTTAATACAAGTGTTTTGCTTTAATATTAAATTTATTTAACAAACATTTTCAAAATATTTCCAGACAAGTTTTTTTTACGGAAAAAAATCTTTTACTTTATATAGAAATTTTTGTTTTTAGGTCATTTTTTACTTTAAACGACTGTATTTTTTCATTTTTTGAGAAAGCGAAAAAAATAATATTGAAAGAAATTGTTGCAAACGACGGAAAAAAACACAATTTTATCTTACACTTCTTATAAATCCAGAAAAAAAATCTTGAAATAATCTTTTAATCAAGTAGGAAATAGTTTAAGTAATACAGGGATAAACTGAATATTAAGTTTCATAATTTTATTTTGATATCGACTTTAAAGAAGGAGAACAGAGGGGACAGTATTTTCACGGGGTGGTATTCCTTGCCGAATTTCAATTGGGTCTTTGGATATCAGCCAAAGGCGTCAGAAATATTATTTTGGAGAATCCAATCTCCGTTCTTACTCAATTTATCAAAAAACATTCTATTATTTGTTGGTTTTACACTGTTGCCTTTTCTATTGAATCTTGATTGATAGGTTAAAACTCATAGTGTCAAATAATTTAAATCTACAGCAGGGGTACTTTTGATCATTATCATTGGAAATGTACATAACAATCACCAAAAAAAACCTAAAATTGAACTCTACCTTTATCTTTATGTCAGGCAGACAGACTTTTAAAAGTTAGTTTTCTAGGTTAAACCTAGAAATAGACAAATTAACTTTAAATTAAAGCAGAAACGAATCAAGTCATTTTTGTTTCATCCTGTTTACAAAAAAAGGGTTCTTTGTGTAAGTGTATCAATTAAGATCTCAAATTATTGTAGATCTATTATCAGGAATTTTGGTCCTTTTCTACAAAGGTATTGTTGAGAAACTTACCCACCCCCCATCATGGTTAATAAAGGTCATGGCCACAGCTCGGCCCCCTAGCCTATAACTTAACCTAACCTATGTTAGCCTCAGGACATTTATTTAAGTAAAATATCCTCAACTGTTAATACATAGGTGGTTTAGAATTTCGTGGATTTTACAAAAAGTGGTTAGTAGATTTTTTTTACAATTTTTAATATTGTTTTTTTTTCAGTTTTTAGGTTAGGTTTGTTTATAGGCTAGGTGGCCGAGCACTGTGGCCTTGACCTTAATTAACAGTGGAGGCTACTTTCCTTAGGAGGCTACTTTGTCCGAGGCTACTTTGTCCGAAGCTACTTTGTCTGAAGCTACTTTGTCTGGGGCTACTTTGTCCAAGATCCTACCTATCTACATACTTATCTCTATCATAAGACCAAGATTATTTTAATTTCAATTTAGAAAGATGAATAAAAAGTAGGATAAGGAAATGGAGACAAAGTCTAGGAATATTTAATTTCTCAGGAGGTAGATGGAAATGAAAGAAGAAATAATCTAGACCAAATCATACATTAAAATCTAAATAAGGACTCTTAAATCTGCAAGTTTAGGAGATATCGATAATCTTCATACCTTATAATACTTTTTCAATAGAGAAGCTACTCTTTAAGTCTCTAATTCTGTCCATAAAATCTATTGTTCGCATTTGCTTGGCTATCATAAGAAATAAAACGGCTCTATTTATAGTTTCTAGGCTACTCTATAACTAACATATTCTGTCATTAAGTCTTGAAGGAAAAATTTGATCAACTAAATATTGATTACCCATTTTTCCCTAATTTCCGAAGTTGTACGACAGATAACCAAACTATTCCAAAATCTATTTTCAGCTTACATTAATTAAGTAAGTTAATTTGTGAAAACAAAGCGATTTTTACATTATACATTCAAAATTTAAATTTTTCAAATTTAGATTTTTTTTTAAATTAGAAGCTTTTTTAGCTACTAGTAAATATTGAGATAAGATGAGGGTGATAAGTACAAAATCGGGAACTCAAATTCAGCTGACCAACAATTAACAGAGCTGCTATTAGATAATTAGAAATATATGGCTGCTGTGCTTGTTTGTCTGCTGATTAAAGAGAATCAACTCAGAAACTTTCTGATCCGTCTGAAAAAAAAATTAATAAATCAATTTTAGTATAGTCCATCAGATTGTTAATAAGTTAAAAAGTATTTTCCATTTAGTTTTTTGGGTGTTGAAAATTTGTTCAAAAGGCATTATCTATAATGAGGATTATAACCCCTCCTTAAAAAAATAGCCTAAAACATACTTGAGACTAGTAATTGTAATTGTATAGCGTGGCCTTAATTCTTGTAATTCTCATATTTAGAACTAGCGGCTACGGCCCTACTGTCCTCTAGTAGTTCCTCTTAGGAGAGTGGTGGTACCCTCCCTCAAAATAGTTATAAACCTTCCCAGGACCTATGGGAAGCTGCCCTGTTAAAGAGAACCCAATCGGTTCAGCGGTTAGCTAGATCCTTGAATTTTGAAAAAGGAAGGGAGGTAGTTGTCTAGATATACACATCTATACTATAGATCTGTAATTTAAACCATGATATGAACACGCAAAGAAGAGTTTCTCTACTTAAAAAGGTAATGGTTGCTTTGATATTTAAGAACATACCTACCCTTTTTGTCTTATTGTGTAATTTTATCTTTATTCAGATGAAATATCCCTCCCATGTTGTTTGTGTTAAAGTAAAAAGTTGCATTAAAAACAAACATCTCAGGTAATTGAAGAATACTGCACTACTTCGGGGAAGGAGGGAGGGGAACTTAGACTGAAAAAAATGGAATAATAACTTGAATGTTTTACCAGATTTTCCCTTCTCTAATAAAGTAAAGGTTGGCTAAAATAACGATTGCCTCCTTCCACACTCTTTACCCCAACGCGTTCCTTCTACTGTATAAACGAACTGACCAATAAATTATGTCCATTTTAACAGTTTTCCACTGTCATAATATCCACGTATATCAACAGTCCTTACTGCACACCTTCTGAGATGAAGGGAAGGAATAATGTAAATTATTCTGGTCCCTAAAGTTTTAAACATAATATCTCATTTTTGGCGTAAAAACTTTGGGGACTTGATTGATTTGGTTGTCGAACTAGTAGAATCCAAATTTTTCCACCAATAAAATGATGTACCAGAAGATTAATTTTTTTTATTCTAATTAGGGGGTACATTAATTTGATATTTATCATCCATTGTCTTATCCCTTAATAAAAAGATAACCCCCATAAAGAAAAATATCAGAGATAAATCAGAAAGTTATTTGATGTATGTATGTATGTAGCCTTGATTCTCTGATGTTAGGATTCAGATGCACGAGGAGATTGGAGGTGAGAATCCTTTGACCAATCCTAGATTGGTAAGCTTCGCGCACAGCTGAGTGTATTCTATGTTA
>LS055887.1:0-13647 GCA_900241095.1 Acartia tonsa | reverse complement strand
TGCCTAAATTAACGAAAAAAGCTATCCGTTACGGACGGACCGACCCTAATTATAGAAAAGCTTCGCTTTTAAAAAGAGCACCTTGGTGTTTATTTATTTTATAAAGTCCAAAATCAGTAAATTTGGCCTTGTTGGCCGTTTTCTTTTTGAAAGCCAAGTTTTTCCATAATTTGAGTCGGTCTGTACGTAACGGTCAGCTCTTTTCGTGAATTTAAACAGGTTAGAATTGTCCTATCGATTTCAAACTTTGCATGATAATTCCTATAATTATATTAAGATAGGATTTAAGAAGTTTAGTAATTCTATAATCGTTACCAGAAAGTCCGTACGTCCTTTTAAAACATGCTGATTTTAAATTTTGATATTGTAATGAGATACAGAGAGGGAGGGGTCAATGGGCTGTTTATTATACTAGTACCCAAAGTTTAATAATTCGTTGGCTTCACAACTCTGGGTACTTTTATTGAATTTTGATGGTCGGTTTACTAGGTTGAGTGTCCAACCGTTTCAACCACTAATTGTAATATACTAAAGGGGTAATTTGTGAATCATCATTGGGGACGATTGGGGATTTATGGGCCAAGGTCTTATCCCTTTAGATCCCTCAGAATGAACACACTATGCCGTTTTTGGGTACTGCCCATAAAAACGCTAAAAATTCGTTGAAATTTTATTACCAGCGAAGCTGTGCTAAAAGTTTTTTTTTATTATAAAGGGATAATGCAATGGAAGATACATTAATATGCAGCCCCTATAATGATAAACAAGTATACCCTTTTCTGTAGATTACAATTATTGGTTGAAAAGTTAAGACATATATAGTTTTAACCAACCATTTTAGATTCGATAAGTTTTTAGCCAACGAATGAGAAAACGCGATTTTAAAACTTTGGGTACTAGTATAATTTAAAGTCCAATGTACCATCCCTCCTTGCCTTCCGGGTAGTGGCGCCTCTAAAATGGACACACACTTTAAAAAATCTATGATTTACACCCAGGGATCTGAGGGGATTAGAGAATGGTTTTTAAATTGATGTACATAAATAAAAATCCCCTTCTGTAGAATAAAATCATTGTTTGAAAAGATTGGGCATTACAAGTTTGGACCCTACCAATCACAATTCAATAGGGGTACCCAAAGTTTTCAACCTAAAAAAACATTGAGTACTTGTGTCATTAATTATCAAATGTCCTTAACAGTGCAGTGGTCCTTTTTGGGGTAGTAGCGACTTTAAAATGGACACACGTACAAAAAAATCTATGAATCATACCTCACCAGGAGAGGGATATAGTAACACAAGAAAAATATTAAACACTAAGTTAATTGTAACGGTACCCAAAGATTTTTAAACACACTATCCTATTTGTTGGCTTAAAAACTTTCATTAAATCCGGATTGGTTGATACAAACCATATAGGGGTATATTTTGTTTACAATCATTGGTGATGTAAATCAATTTAGCGTCCATTGTCTTATCCCGTAAGATCTCTGAGATTTCTATTGTTTGATGATGATAAACAAAATTACCTCTTATTTAGATTAAAATTATTGGTTCAAAAGTTTGGAATCTTTTAGTTTGAAAAAATAATACCTATTCAAAATTGAATAGCAGAGCCCAATATTTTTGGCCAACTAATATGAAATAGTTGTTATAAAACTTTGGGTACCAGTATAATTTACAGACCTATATCCCCTTTTTTAGAATATTACTCCTTGCTCCAAATAATGACCCAAGCATAATTCCCCCCCTTTTCAATCATTTAAATCATGACCGACAGACAGACATGCACACACATAAACACACACATACACCCACACACACACATACACACACAAAAAAATGGGTAGAAGCCAAAAAACGCTAAGGCTCATAAAACTTGCGCTATTTCTCAAAAACTTTCAAAATCACAAAAAAATATATATTTTGATTTTAAAGGTAGCTTGTATATACGATAATTTAAAGCCTTTTCTTTGTATATAATTGCTTTAGGTTGTGCTTTAAGGCATTTTTAACCTAAAAGTGTTTATTTAAAATTACCATTTTTAAACCTCAGCGAAAAAAATCCTTCTTTTTCTTTTTATGGTGTGTAAAATAGCCTAAAACCATGCTAGGTCCAATTCAAAGATTGTAGACTATTTGGTCTTGCAGTTTTCGATATTTTAATGAACAATGACATACATTCAATTTAAGGAAGGAAGAAGGTGTCGACCCTTCATATTTCAATTTATTTTTAAAAAGAAAAAAATGGGGAGGGGTATTTTATTTATCTTGGGAGGGTGAAGATACCCTCCCTAAAAATCGTTATAAGACTTCCATAGACCTATGAGAAGCTTAACTGTAAAGGAGGACCTTATCGGCCCAGCAGTTAGCAAGATCCTTGATTACAAACACACATACACACATCCTTTTACTTGCATAGGAAGTTCTTAATTTTTGCTGTTTAAGAAATTTTACATTATAAAAACACTTTATATACACACATACATAAATACATATGGGTTCTACCTCTACCCGTAACCATTTCTAAAGACCTAATATTAATAGTAGTTTAACAGCTGGTTTATAACCTATCAAGGCCTTTTTTATAGTGTTATATTACGATTCGTAGCATTTGATTCAGAATGACTTACGCTAAGTGTGTGTGTGTGTGTATGTGTGTGTGCGTGCTTATACCAGGGATCTAGAGGGATAAGACAATGGCCGATTAATTAATGTACAACTCCAATGATTTACTTATTCTTTATATTACAATTAATGGTTAAAACATTTGGACACTCAACTTAATAAACCAACCTATCAAAATTTATCTAATATTTAAGTTGTTAAGCAAACGAATAAGAAAATGTTATAATAGAACTTTATGGACTAGTGTAATAAACAGCTCAATGTCCCCTTCCTCCCTGGCTTGTACGCGCGTTTGACTTAAGGATGTTCCCTAAGAACTATAATTTATAGAATCACATCATAAATTCTTCCTTGAAGCAAACTCTAACCTTACTGTAATTTAATAATTTTTATATATTTAGAAGTATTCAGTCAAAGTTACATATACCTCTTTTGCTTTACGTTTAAGCTATCGCTAAGGCTAAGGCATTCATATTTATGCTTTTAAGTTAGGAAATAAGTTAATTTTATCAAAAAACCTTAAAATAAAGAGTTATTTAATAAAATTGTGATTTAAAAATAAATTTATAAGTGACTCTATATAATTTCAAGATATTTTTTAGTGAAAAAAGTAAGTAATTTTAAATAAAATATATTATTTTTATATTTTAAAAAGTTATTCATTCATAGTTGTAGTATTGTCCTAGCGATTTTTTGCAATAAAAAAGCGTAGCAACTCTATTTGTCTGTCTGCCTATCTAATTTGCTGTCTATCTGTCATATTTTAAATGTCTGTCTGTCTCTTTACATGTTTGTCTATCTTTATGTCAGTCTGTCTATATATTGGTCTATTGGTCTGTCTATCAATATGTCAATAAGTCTATCTATCTAGCCTATTATCATATTTGTCTGTCTAAATATATATTTTTCATCTGTCTGTATGTTTGTTTGTCTATCCAACTGTATATGTATAGGTAACTTTCTAATTGGTTTTTATGAATGCTGTCTGTCTGTCCATCTTTTTGTCTATCTATCTGTCTGTCTATATGTCTGTCTATCTGTCTGTCTGTCTATCTGTCTGTCTGTCTATCTGTCTGTCTGTCTATCTGTATGTTTATCTATGTGTAGTATGTCTATAACTCTATCTGTTTGTCTGTTTGTCTGTCTTTCTGGCTGTCTAGCTATTTGTATGCCTGTCTGTCTGTCTGCCTGTCTATCTATCTGTCTACTATCTGTCCTTCTATTTTCTTTTTGTTTTGTAAATGATGTCTATCTGTCCATTATCTGTCTATTTGACTATCTATTAGCTTATCAATGTGTCTGTCTGTTTGTCTGTCTATTTGTATTTTTATCATCTGCCCTTCTGTTTGTCTATCTATCTAACTGTCCTTTATTCTGTCTATCTATCTTTCTATCTATCTAAATGTCTGTTTAGCTATCTATATGGATTATTTCTATCCTTCAAACTTTCTATTACTCTGTCTTACTCTATCTGACTATCTAATTATCTGTCTGACTTCCCTCTGAACCTCTGGTTGTCTCTCTCTGTCTTTGTCTATCTATCTGTCTTTCTCTCTGTATCTCTCTCTTTCTCTCTCTGTGTCTCTCTCTTTCGCTCTCTGTGTCTCTCTCTTTCGCTGTCCCTCTGTCTCTCTCTCTCTCTCTCTCTCTATCTATCTCTCTCTCTCTATCTATCTCTCTCTTCCTCATTCTCTCTGTGTCTCTCTCTCTGTCGCTGTCCCTCTGTCTCTCTCTCTCTCTCTCTCTCTCTATCTATCTATTTATCTCTCTCGTTCTCTCTCTTCTTCAAGCAACTATTATTTTATTAATTTTTCAAACAATGAAATTAGATCAACATATAACTGTTTCATTCATTTAAGATTTCGCTTGTGGCTAAAACTTTTTAATTCAAAGATATTTAATTAGCTAAGGGATCTAAAGGGATAAGACAATGGCGGATAAATTGATGTACAACCCTAATCATGCTACATAAAATTTTCCCTTCTGCTGATTACTATTAGTGGACACTCAACTTAGTGAACCAACTAATCAAAATTCAATGAAATCCCCAAAGGTGTTAAGCTGACGATAAAGAAAACGTTATTATAAATCTGTGGGGACTAGTGTAATAAACATCCCAATGTCCAAGATGCTTTTTGATAAAATAATAGAGTTGCAACGCTTTTAGAAATGTACCTAACTGCTGCATGAATCATCATGAAAAGTTTGAAATCGATAGGGAAATTCTAACACGCTAAATTGACGTCGAGGGCTATCCGTTACGTACAAACGGCTTATTTACTTTTAGAATAGTTTTAAAATTTAGTAAATTCTGCATTTAGTCCACGTCCGTCCGTTCGTAACGGCTATCTTTCGTTATATTGGATTATTAGGCATGTTAGAATTGTCCTAAAGATTTCAAACTTTACTTGATGACTCCTGTAAGAAAGCGTAGCAGTTCTATAATCATTACCAGAAAATACAACATATTTCCATTTTAATTTGAAAAGAAAACAATATTTTTTTTTAAGAGTTTAAACCATCACAAGGCCTAAATCTAACATTAGCCTAAAACCATCCCGGGAACTATGCCAGAGAGTCTCTATAAAGGATTACTCAGTAATTATTGATATCTTAAGCTTCAGAAAAAAAACCTTACTACTTTATATAATAGGATGTTAGTTTGTTTAAATTTAGATTATTTGCTACGCTTTTTAGGATGTTATCATCCTTGTTTTTTCTTCTGAAAACAAAATAAAAGTATGTTCAACCCCAATTCGAAATACGTGGTTTTGGACTAAAAACAAATTTATGTTATTTTGGCTTTGGCTCTTTTAAGAAAAGAAAAATAAGAAAAACAAAACTGTTATGATTTAAAATACTAGAGTTACTATAGACAGTTGACCGCGTTTATGGAAATAATTATATAAAAATAACAGTATCTGTGTCTGTGTGTGTGTACCGAAGGATCTAGCTAAACCACTGAACTGATATGGTTCTCCTTTACAATGTAGCTTCTCATAGGTCCTTGGAAGGTTCATAACTATTTTGGGAGGATACCTCCACTCTGCATCAAAAGATTATTATACATATATCTACCTTTTACAACAATATACTTCCCCTACAAATCTGTATTTATAAAACGCAAAGAAGTTTTAAATCGATAAGAATCGCACAAGCCAATTTCAAGATTTTACTGCAAAACACACTACATAATGGAAAAAATGTATATTATTTTCCAATAACTATATATCTATCTATCTATTTTTTTATCTATCTTAATGCTTATCTATCTATCTATTTATTAGTAAGTATCTTATAAATATTCATGCACCTATTTGTATAACCATTCCACTACTACTTGATATATCATTACTTGGATATTGCACCAAATTTTCATGTTTTCTGATAAAGTAATTGGCTAAAATAACGATACCCCATTTACCCCATTCCCTCCTCTCCTACTGGATAAGCGAACTGACCAATAAATGAGGTCAATATTAGCTGTCTAAATTAACGACAAATTTTCCCCTGTCAATATATCCATGTACATCTTAAATCCAACCCACTACTTATAGCTAAACTATTCATTTTTTTCAAGGGATAAACCTAACCTTAAACTTTAAAAAATAATCAAATATTTTGGCAGTTTTCCTTAAATTCTCTAGTAATGCACAAAAACGTCGCGCACCCTTTTTGAAATAAGAAAGGAGGGTAGTATTTGTTTATTTGTTTACTAGCGGCTACGCCCCTAAAGGCCTCTAGTGGCACTCAAATGTTTTTCGCCTGTTCTAAGCCATACTAAAAAATCATGTATAGCATAATAGCCAGTTTGTTAAACCCGTGCCTTCGGCATCTTAGAGCTAACAAAACTGGGTTTAATCTGATAATTGTACATTTTTAATTCCGCGGAAAGCTGTTTATAATACGATGCGATAAATAACTATTCTGCCATCCTTTTAAAACATGCTCATTAGATTTGCTTGAATAATAGGCGGGCGAAAAAAAATAGCGGTGTTACATCGTTTCCGCTGAAAGTACCCATTTTACTGGTACCCAAACATTTGAAAACAAGATATCTTATCTTGAAAACTTTGGGGACTTTAAATCTTTACATGCCTTCGGTTTCTATAGAAGAGGATATTTATCGTCCATTGTCTTATCCTTTAAGATGACTGCAAACCTTTAATAAACATTTTTTTGTGCGGGATTGATTAAATATAAAAAAATAACAAAGCATGCTCGCCTAAATTAACAAGGATAATAACGTATTATAGTAGCGAAGCTTTTTCTGTTTGTTTTTTATTGGTACGTACTTTCCCTATAAATGTCTATCGAGAATTGAACCCCCCTACCCTAGTTCTTTGTAATTAGTTGAAAATAAGAAAGTGTTGGGTTTTCCCCCCTATTTCCCCTTTCTGGGCTCCTACCACGATAACCTTTCCTAACCTAAACTAAAGTTTTATTTAAAACAAACACTATCATACCCCTTATTTTAAACTCAATTTTGTGGGGGATTTCAGCAAAAACAGACTAAAAAACGCAGTTAAAGAGCTATGTGACCTAATCAACTCAGATACAGACACCTTACGTTAAACACTGTTAGGGACGGACGTACATACTTACATATTCTTTTATAGAGTAGCTTCGTTACTTAAAAATACATAAACAAACATCTAATTATTCACGCATAGAAAAATTCAAAATAATTCTTATTTTTACATTTCGTTTCAAAATTGGTATTGAGATTTAAGTTTATTTTGCTTTCTATATATCTTAAAAATTTTGAGGTATAGGAAATATTTGTCAAACTATTATTTTTGTCTTTTTTTTAAGCAAAGTAATGTTGTTTTGAATTTTGCATGATGATTCCTAAAACAGTTAGGTATAATTTATGAAACGTAGCAACTCTATAATACCAACACATTTTGATTTTTAACTTTTTGACAACAGTTTTTACCATCCTAGTTATCTGATTTTTGAAATGATGATTTCTAAGATGATTAGTCAGTATGTTATAAGCGAAGTATTCAAGTAATTTTAAGATATATTTTTGTTTAGACTTCTATAAATACATATTTGAATATTAAATGAATTGTTACTCTAAATATGTTCGTTTATCTGTCTCATTTGTTGAGATTCGCTTTATGTATGTTGTCATCCTTGTTTTTTAAAGTTATCTCTCTTGGCACGCTAAAACACTCAAAAGAAGATAAAGTTTTTGGGCATTAAACATGCTTTTTAAGAAAAAGCCCAAACTTAGAATTCTATTTATTTACTATTTTTTTATATGTCCGTATGTCCGTCTGTCTGTCTTTCTTTCTGTCCGTCTGTCTGTCTGTCCATCTGTCTAACTGTCCGATGGTCTCTCCGTTTGTATGTCTGTCTATCTCTCTGTCCAATCTGTCTGTCTGTCTGTCCGTAGGTATATCTATCTGTCCGTCTGCCTGTCCATCTATTTTGAATTACTCCTTTATAAATGTTGTCATCCTTGTTACATTATGTAAAGGATATATTATTACTTGGGTCTTACACCAGATTTTCATGTTCTCTAATAAAGTGAAAAACGCATGGGGCTAATATAACGATTGCTTTCCCTTCCCTCCTACTGGATGAAACAACTGACCAATTAACAAGTTCCATGTTAGCAAGTTAAATTGACGACAGTTTTCCCCTGTCTAAATATCCACGTATATTCTAAATCCATTGTTACATTACAATATAATATTTGTAAAATAATTCGTCTGTGTAATTTTTATCATGGAGGGAGGGGACATTGGACTGGAAATTATACATTTTTTAATGACTCAAAAACATTGGGGACTTTTATTAATCTTAATTTTTGTGTCTAAACCTATCCACCAATAATTATAATTATAGAGGGGGTAATTTCACTAGTGGTGTATGTCAATTGTTCGTCCATTGTCTTATCCGTTAGAAACCCTGCATAAATGTAATATATTTCGAATTAACCGTATCTCAATAAAGATAATAGGTTTTTCTACTATGATGTACGTTTTAGTATTCCCTTAATGCTAGTAGCGAAGCTATTCTGTAACACAGTTACGGTTATCTGTCCGTCCACATTTTACTTTCATGTAGTTGCCATGCTTCTTATCATTGATATAATTATCCTTGTTTTTTTACTTCATTTTGTTTCGCTATTTCGCTATCTCGTTATCTCTCTCTCTCTTTATCTATCTCTGTCTCTTTCTTTCTCTTTCCCCTTCTTTCTTTATCTATCTCTGTCTTTTTCTTTCCTTCTCAGCCTTGCTTTATATTACTTTCTTTTATAAATTTTTCACTTTTCTCTAACTATTTCTCTATTTTTAATTTCTCTCTTCATCTCTCTTTCTCTTTCTCAATTTCTCTCTCTCTTCTCTCTCTCTCTCTCTCTCTCTCTATTTCAATTTCTATCCCTCTATTTCTCTTTCTTTCTCCCTCTCTCTCTCCGGTTCTGTCTTTCTTTATTTTACTTTTTTATCCCTTTTTCCCTTTTCTCTCACTATCATCTCTATATTTTAATCTCTCTCTCTCTCTCCCCCTTTCTATCTCTCTATTTCTCTTTCCTCCTCCCTCTCTCTCTCCCCTTCTGTCTCTTTCTCCCTCTCTCTCTATCTTTTTATACTTTTCTTATCACAAAGCTCACCGGACTATGACGAAGCTTGACATGCAAGTGTCATGAAAGTGCTAAACCTTGCAGGGAGGGAGGGGACATTGGGGACTATAAATTACACTGGTACCCAAAGTTTTATTACCACGTTTTCGAATTTTAATTGGTTGGTTCCTAACTATGACGTGTCCAAAATTTTCCAACAATGATTGTATAAGATCATTGGGGATGTACAGCAATTTGTCGTCCATTGTCTTATCCCTTAAGATCCCTGGTAATACAACCAAAGATTAACCTGCACTATAGGAGATAGATATCCAGTATTCCAAAAATGTACTCAAGTTTTAAAAGTACTAAAACCACTAAAGTACTATAACCACTAAAATGCTGCTTCTAAAATTTTAATCAACATTATTAAGTTTTTTACTTTAAGGTAACCTGGCGAATGTGCCACTAGCATCAATTGGCTTTATATTCAGAAGGGTAGTAAAGGGCAGAAAATAGTCTAAAACCATCCTATACAAAGCTTCCTTATAAGTTCAGTAGTTGTGAAATCACAAGCTAAAATACAAAAAAAAACTCTACTACTTTATATAATAGGGCTAGCGGCTACACCTCTAGAAGTTTAGGAGAGGGAAAAGTCGACCCACATCGGTGCAGCGGTTTGCGAGATCCTTCGCAACAGACAACTGCTTTATATAATAGGATGAATAACTTATGTTTAATTTTGTCTTTATAACTTACTTTGTCCGTCTGTCTGTTTGGCTATGATTGATTGTTGAGGGTATGTTCTCTATCTGCGCTTCGCTATATAAATATGTTGTCATCCTTGTTTATAAAATGATCCGGTCTAATAATTTTTTGCAATATTTAGACGCGCAGTAATAATATTCAAAATTTTAACACCTAACTATTAAATGTTTAGCTTTTCTATAACTTTTTCTGTCTTTTTTTAGTTCATTTTCATTTTACTTTTTAAAACATAAATTTTATAACGGCTGTACTGAATTATAGCATTCAAAAGAGATAATCATTTTTTATATAAATCACTCTCTTTTTGCTCTCTCTCTCTTTCTCTTTTGCTCATTCTCTCTTCTTTCTTGTTTCTCTCTATCTGTTTTGCTCATTCTCTATTTCTTTCTCTCTCTCTCTAACTCTACCTAAGATCTAATCATACTATGATTTGCCTATTAAAATCAAGCCTAATAAATCAGAGTATAACCTTTAAAATCTAGTATCTATCTATCTATATGCTTTTCTATTAAACACAGTGATAAGACAATGGATGAAAAATTGATGCACACCACTCGATTATGATAAACAAAATTACACCTTCTGTTTATCAAACATATTGGTGGAAATGCTTTGACACTGCTAGATTTAACGAATGAAAGAACGTGTTGTAAAAAAACTTTGGGGACACCTATAATTTACAATTCAACCTATAATATCTGTCTAATTATTTAAGTATTTAATCTTACACTCTATCAGCTCCCAGAGAGAGAGGCGATTACACTAGTCCCCAAAGTTTTATAAAAGCGTTTTCTCATTTGTTGGGGACTTCAGTGAGTTCTGATTAAGTTGAGTGTCCAAACTATCAATTGTAATCTACAGAATGGGTAATTTTATGTATCATCATTGGGGATGTTCATCAGTTTATCGGCCATTGTCTTATCCCTGTAGATCCTTGATCAGCTCCTCCATCTATTGGATCTATCATAAATCTAGCCTTTGATATGACTAAAGACAATTTAATGATATAGTAAATGAAATCAGGGATCTTAAGGGATAAGACAATGATAAATTAATGTACATATCCAATGATAAAACACAAAATTACCCTTTCTGTTGATTACAATTAGTGGTTGAAACGTCTGGACACTCAACTTTCTGAACCAGCTATATCAAACTGCTACAAAAGGCTAAATTTCACACATTACAATTATTTCAAAGATTTTTTTTTACCTATTGCCCTTTCCCTAAGCAAATGGTGAATTTAAAACAAGGATTTAAAAAGTCCCTAGTTTAAAAATAACAGTTAGGTATCATACAGTCCTTTCTATCTATCAATTTATCGATCTATCTATTTATCTATTTATCTATCTATCTATCCATCTATCCATCTATCTATCTATGTCTGTCTGTCTATTATTAAATATCAATCTGTTTATTATTGATGGATTAGCTGATAACTAAACTGATCTTTAAACTTTGAAAAGCCAAGCTTTTAAACTTATTTTTTACTTATTATATTTCAATAAGTAAAAATTAACAAGGACAGTTATGTGCATAAATAGCATTATAAGCATTGTCAGTTAATCACCGAATATGACTTTCCATTTAAATAACTAGTTTTTGAATACTAATAAAAAAATACATGGTGGACCTAGGGAGTGAGGGAACAATGAGCTGATTATTAAACTAGTCCCCAAAGTTTTATAATACCGTTTTCTTATTGGTTGTTGCTTTACAACTTTAGAAACTTTATTGAATTTCAATCGGTTGGTTTTTGGTTGAGTTTTCAGACGTTTTAACCACTAATCGAAACCTTCACCATTAGGGATGTACATCCATTTATCGGCGATTGTCTTATCCCTGTATATGCCTGTAATGGACCACCAAGGACGTACAGACAGACATATGGACGTACAGACATACCCTATTTATAGTGCAGCTTCGCTTTTTAAAAAATTTAAATTTAATTTTTTTGAAATATTAATAAATATTGATTACTTGGTTCAAGCTCTTATTGTCCAAACTTTTCAACCAATAGGTTTTATCTACAGAAAGGGTAACTTTGTAAATCATCATAAGGGATGTATATCAATTTATCATCCATTGTCTTATCCCTTAAGATCCCTGATACGAGGATAAAAAGATGAATTGCTCGAATTTGCAAACAGACATAAATTTAAATTCAAACTTTTTGTTAAAAATCTGATGATTTATTGCTGACACGATTTATATAGATAAACACCACCAGGGATCTCAGGGGATAAGACAATGGATGTTAAATTGATATACTCATTTAATTATGATAAACAAAATTACGCTACAGAAAGACATCCTGTTACTTTATTATAAGGACTAGCGGCTACGCCCCTAGAGGCCTCTAGTGGCACTTTAAATGTTTTTTTTTATATTTCAAATATATCTGTGTTGCGTTGACGTTTATGTTGCGTTGAACTCTCTTTGTAAAAACGATTTCTCTTGGGAGGGTGGTTGTACCCTTTCCCAAAATAGTTATAAACCTTCCCGGGTCCTATGAGAAGCTACTCTGTTAAGGAGAACCCGATTGGTTCAGCGGTTAGCAAGATCCTTCGGCACAGACAAACATAGAGACAAATAAACATCCTGTTACTTTATTATAAGGATTATATTAAGTATACAGTTTTTAGCGAAGGATCTCGCTTATCGCGCTTAACAGATATGGTTCTCTAATTCAATATAGCTAGCTTCTTGTAGGGCTAAGGAAAATTTATAAATATTTTTGGGGAGGGTACCACCTCCCTTCCAAGATAAATCGCATCTTTCTTTTTCTTTTTAAATTAAAGTGGGAGGGTCGACTTTTCATCCCCCCCGCCAAAATTTTTTTTTAGATTAAATGCATCTAGAGGCCTCTAGGGGCGTAGCCGCTAGTAAAAATATATGTAACAAAATCAATGCCTGAAAAGAATGAAAAAAACAAAACGGAAATCGTTATTTTAATTGATATTAAAGATACGGTATTGAGTAGTAATTTAAAACTAGTTATAATTTAATCAATATTTAGTTCTTTTGAAAAAAAATGATTTTTGTATAATTTTATTTCTTTAGGGGAGAAAATTTATCTTGATTGGTTGATTTACACTAGCAGTGTCAATACATTTCTTCCAATAATTTTGATCTACAGAATGGCATCTTTGTTTATCATCATTGGGGATAAAACAGATATATATACAGATAACTACCTGCCTCCCTTATCCAAGGACCTTTTTTCGTCGGCTAGCAAATTGTTTTCTGCTACTTGGCTGTGTTAATATTCCCGACACTATTAGTTGATTTTCAAAGATCCAATTGAAAGTCGGAACAACGTCCTTGGGTTGGGGACTACAGTTATTTAACCCCTTCCCCCTGTAGTGTTTTTCTCTAAAGTTGGTGTACATCAATTAATCATCCATTGTCTTATCCCTTTAGATCCCTGCTAGCAAATCAAAGAAAAAGTCTGCATAACAAAATAATTTCCATAATTAACTGTCTTGATTAAAGACTGGTTCCATAGTTACTGTGTCACAGTAGTGTCGCAGTAAATTACCAGGCTTGTGTATACTAATATTCTATTGTCATACTATGGTACCTAACATCTCTAGAAATGACATTTGACTGTGACAAATTGTATAAAAATTATGTTTCATGAAAAGTTTTGAAAAAAAGACAGATTTTTGGGAG
>LS055886.1:0-12447 GCA_900241095.1 Acartia tonsa | reverse complement strand
CCCCCCCCCAAAAACACGGCGGGGTGGCCCCGGGGGGAGGGAAGAAATTTAATTTTAATTTTAAATTTTTTACCGCCCCCCCCCCCACTTGGGCGTCTAATAAAAGAGGGTTCTTTTGCAGAGTTTAACTACCAAAGAATAAAACTTGGAGCAATACCAGTCCCCAAAGTTTTATAATAGTGTTTCCTTATTAGTAGGCTTAACAATTTTTAGTACTTTTGTAAAATTTTAATTTATTACGTTGAGTGTCCAAATGTTTCAACTATTATTTGTTATCATTGGGGATTTCGTACATTAATTTATCGGCCATTGTACTATCCCTTTAGATTCCTGCAATTACAGGGAAACCACTATTTTATTGTTCTTTTAAAATTTACCATTGTTAAGATACTTATTTACATTTTTTTTTATTCCCTAACATTTTCTATAGCAGATCCGTTAATTTGATTATTGTTGTTCTTGTGATAATATTTATTGTAAACAGTATATGTATATCAAATAAAGAAACTTTTTATACAAATATTTATGACGCATACTAAAATGTATAATTATCAAATATAACACAAAAAACAACATTTTTTATTATAAAATTAATGAAGTTAATTAAATGAATATTTTTTTTTTATTATTTATTAAAGTTTAAGTATCTATATATCTTTCAATATTAACTAAAGGTGAAGCTAGTAAAAGTGGCTGACTCAGATTATGACGTCAAAAAAAATTAACCAATGAGAGGCCACGATAAATTTTACCATTGGTAAATTACAGTATATACTAGCCTCTCATGGGTTAATTTTTTTGACGTCATTATCTGAGTCAGCCACCTTTAGTAGCTTCCTAAAGGTCATATTAATAGATTGCAAATATTGTTGGCTTGGTTTTGTTAGGCTACTCAATAATATTATATTCTTGTTATTTGAAAATAACACAATATTTTTCAGTATGGCTTCGAAAATTATTGATAAAATCAAGTTCTGGGACACACAAAAAAATATATATATCGTATTGTATTAGAGACAATTTTCCCCGAATAAAAAAATCCAAAATCAATACCGTATATCGGTGCCAACATAACTGATATTAATCTCATTTTTCTATCCGCGGAAAGCTGTCTATAATGCGATGCAAGAAATAACTATTAACATCTTTATTTTCTATGGTGTGATGACATCATTTTCTTGAGTATAGGAATTTAGCTTGGTACCTAAAATAAAAAAAGATATAGGTGCATAGCTAATAGAAGCGAAGCTTCTTGACAAATAACCTAGAACTACGTTTATTTCGTGTTGATTTTGAAAATTGCGATGGGAATGTGGCTTCAGTTAGCGGATTTTTTTTTATATCTCTAAAGCTTAAAGATTGATGGGAGAGCAGATTTCCAAACACCTTCTGGGGTGAAGCCCCTAGAGGCTAGGGGCGAAGCAACTATTATCTTATAAAGAATTAATAAGAACAAATAAGAGAATAATAATATAATTAATATTTAAATAAATATCAACAAGAAAATAAGAAAAACAAACTTAATATTTCTATTATTAAGTGTTTGTGTTTAATTGATAAAATAAAATAAAGTGAAATCTATAAATTAAACTGTAGGTCTTAAACTTGTATCAAAATCCAAAATACAAAAGGAACGCAAATTTTTATGGGGGAAATTTGTTTACTCGGCTTTAAGGACAGACAAAGACAGCTTAACAGCTAATTAAAAAAAAATATATTTGTGATCTTTTACTCATGTTGTTTGTCTGTTAGTCATTCCTACTATAGGTGATTGGACATCTCAGGGGTAAATGAAAACTTGCAACTGTGGCTTGTCATCAGAAAACTAAATCTCGGTCAAACACCGCATCACAAAGATATTAAAAACAGTACCTTATGATACTGTATCAGGTGCAAAATATCACTAGTTAGAGTAGGGGAATTCCAGCCAATTGTCGTGCAATTAAGTGGTTAGTTGTCTGGACGTTTGACTGTATAGTCATGCACTTAATTGGCAAGATTTGTTTCTAATATACACCTAATTAGATCGCATGGGATATCCAGATTAATGGGTAATTTTATTCAGATGCCGTATAACAGAAAAAACTAAAATTCCTTTGTGATTAAGCATTCTATAATTAAAGAGGTTGACCGACAATAAAATATCAACTATAGATATTCTTTCAGACAATTATTTCTAGCATGTCAGATGTCAATGTAAAATATTATGATATATGTATGTATGACATGAATAGATAAAGAATATGTGGATATTGTGAGAGATTCTCGAATACCCTGATAAATTGTTTCTCCCAGTTGGCCTATATAACAATATCTCTTCCCTCTTTATGACTCTACCCCATCCCCTCCTCTGACAGTAACATAATGACCAATATCTGAGGGATATATTAGCAACAGAAATTAACACCAAAAAAATTCCTTGTTACAATATCCACAAATCCTAAATCTTTTTTTTACATGTTTTTCTAAAGTTTTGATTAAATATTCTCTTCCTTATTATCTTTCTTTAAAAAAAAGCTTTTATTTATTTCCTTTATATCTAACCATCTGAAATCTTAATAGTATATTCTCTTCTAATGAACGTATTCGTCCTTGTTGTATAATTCTATGATATGTCATCGCATTTAGCTTTTAACTTTAATTCATCTGAAATAAACTTATCACTGTAATCCTTCTCTGAAAAACGAATAATCATTTTAAAAAAAGAATATTTTACTTTGTAGAACCAGAGTTCTAACGGGATAAGACCATGGCCGATAAATTAATGTACATCCCCAATGATGATACACAAAAATACCCGTCCTGTAGTTGAAATTAGTGGTAGAAACGTTTAAACATACGGCTTAATAAACCAACCAATTAAAAATCACTAAAGTCCTCAACGTTTTAAGTCAAAGAATAAGAAAACGTTATTATTGGACTTTGGAGATTAGTGTAATAAACAGAACATTGTCCCCTCTCTCTTAGTTGTAGAGCACTGTTTTCTCTTTTAATTGATTTAATTTAAAATTTCCAAATGTTTGATTAGTTAGAATTGCAACAGACAAACTCTTAATTGGGAAAAAAATCAAAAGATTGGCGGATTTTAAAGTTTAAACTTTGTTTCAGATTAGTGTTTTATACAGCGAAACTACTTCACAATGTATGTCTATCTGTCGTTTGGTATTATTTAAAGGTTATAATTCACATTTTATTTCTGCTCATTTCATACCTAGATTTTTATTAATTACTTATAAATTTGATGAAATGTTGAATTCTTGCCTAATCTATCCCTTAATTTTAAATAAATTATTAAAATCAGTATTAAATCCTGAAAATGAATGAAAATGTGAAACGTTGAACTGTTGAATTAAAATTAAAATCATGAATTTACTTAACATAAAATATCTTTCTGTGTGTGTGTAGTGTTATAATTAGTTCACTTTCCTGCATAGATTAATGAATGGTCTACAAAGTGTTCTAGGTTGTTAATAGTTACTTCTCGCATCGTATTATAAACAGCTTTCCGCGGATATAAAATGTACAATTATAACATTTTTATAATCGTAGAAAGATGGATATAATACAATGATAGAATTAGTTTTTTTTTGTATAATGAGAACTAGTTCTAATCCAACGGATATTAATCGGTTTCGAATGAATACGAGAAATGCAATTAATCTTCTTTCTTTTCTTAACAATGGAAAAAGTTATTCTCCAATGATCTCAACAAATTTTTTTTTATTGTTATATATATTTCAATTTTTCCAATCCCTAATATAAAAATAATAAGCTTTTTTGTCTGTAGTGAAGGATCTCGCTAAATACTGAACCGATATGGTCCTCTTTTACAGTGAAGCTAAAGGTCTCGGGATGGTTTTAGACTATTTTATTTTTAAAAAAAGTCTGGGTGTGTATGGTTTTAGGTTATTATTGTGCCCTTCCATATTCTTTCGAATATAGAGCCCCTAGATGCTAGGAGCGCAATCGCTAGTTAGTGTTAAACTAGCAATTTTAGATAACCAGCTTGTGTATTTTATTATACTGGCACTATATAGGTGGGAGGGAGGGGGGGTAAGGTTTAGAATGAAAAGTTATTCCCAACAATCCTATATATATGTATATGTCAGACACCTGACATAACAGCATAGAACAATATGCTAGGCTACTATGCATTCAATATGATAATTACTACCTTGTAGCTTCTCTTATTCTTCTCTTATATCACACACCTGACAGAACAGCATGGAACAATATGTGAGGCTACTATGCATACAATATGATAATTACTACCTTGTAGCTTCTCTCATTCTTCTCTCTCCATTTACAAGCTCCCGGGCCTTTTCAACGCTCAGACCTCGACTGAACAAAACAAAAAATTTATGATTTATTAAAAAAGCTTTTAGGGGGACAAAGTGTCTCAAAATCAGCCATATGACGTCATAGAAATGAGTGAGATGAGAGGAGAAGTTGGATTGAAAACCACTAAAAAAGAGAAGGATAATTCCTCCTTCTTATGACGCCACATGGCTGATTTTTTTAGATACTTTGTCCCTTTACAAAAAGCTTTGTCTATCCGTCCATCAGTCCGTCATACCATAACGCTATAGAGAAAATGTGTTTTTTACCCATTATCTTGTATAGATAGATAGACTGCTTATTTTTTTATGACCACTGAACATCAGCTCTTCATTTCAATTTGTACGTTTGTCCATTTAAATTTCTGTAGTCATATTTGGTTTAAACTATGTTAACTACTTAATTCTAATAAATGTTGTCACACATGTTTTCTTTTTTATTGTGAAATATTTATGTTAGTTAAAAAAACAGACGTTTTAACGTCTATCTTTATTACGCTGATAAAGAGAAACAAGTACATTTGAACAATATCTGCAAAAATTGTTTTTAGTTGAAGCTTTGTTTTGTTACTGTAATGTAAGTATCTAAAAATAAAAGAATCCCATGTGTATTAGTGCCTAAAGTATTACATTGCCAAGACTAAAAATATCTGGCAGAAAATAGATTTTTCATTACAAAACACCTCAGATACGATAATACAGGGTGATTCAAGAGTGTTTCTTTATATAAAAGTGTGTATTTATGTCTGTACGCCTGTCTGTAGTGAAGGATCTCACAAACCGCTACAATTCTATAATTCTCTTTAAATGCGAAGCTTCGTATTGGTGAAGATTTAAAGAAATTTAAAGAAGGGCACCCTGATACTTCCCCCGTATAATGAAACATTTTTTTTCTTTTTAAAGCTTAAATTAAAAGTGCAGGGTTGATTACATCCCCCCCCCCTCCCCTAACCTCAAGTCTAGTAGGGGCATGGCAAAGTCGCTAGATCTGTAGTATAAAGTAGAAAGAAAATATATTCTCTACAAGTCTGTCTGCATACGATCAAACGGCTAGTCGCAATGTCTTGGTTCGCACATAATTAAAACCGGTGAGATCTAGCTAGCCAAAAATTAATCTGACGTAGCCAAAACTAATTGGTGCACAGGGAGCGTACAACGCATGAAAATGCTATTTTTTTGCGTATTTTCCCTAGCTGGACGCTACCTTTACGTTATTTTGTATTGCCTGTAAGATTATTTTTAGGTTAAGTTGGTTCTAAGGCTGTCAGTCCTATGCTGTTCCGCTAACAATTTGGCAATAAGGAGCCTTTAAATGTACTACTAAAACTACCAAGAAATCTGTTTTTTAGTAAATTTGACACGATCCAAATTTTCTCACCTACTTAATCCCTTTTCAATTACAGCAGTGTTGAGAGGGTCTGCAAATAGAAATGCCACTTTCTCGTAGTTTTCATCAGTAAAATCATTTGTTACTGTATTGTTCTCCCTAACAAATTAAAATAATATATAGATAACAAAATCCACGAAAGCGTAGCTTTATGCAAATTCGTCCCAGAAATTCCTATTTCTTAAAGTTATCAAGTAATATCTAGATATAAATCTAGTTAGAAAGATATATCTATCTTACTGATGATCTAGTTGTTTAGTCCTTTTTTGTGGGTCTGTCCGTAACAAAGAGTTTTAACCGTTTATTTTAGAAATGTTAGAATCAATCTATCAATTTAAAACTTCTTAAAAATGAAAAATAATTTGAAAACGGAGCATAGCTAGAAAGTCCGTACTTTTCAGTCCATTTTAAACAGGACGATTTAAAAAGCGATATTAACATTACATTTTACATGATAGAAATAGAAATATCCTAGCATTCTTTGGCAATTTTTTAAAAGCGAAGCTTTTCTATAATTAGGATCGGTTAGATATTTTCTTTAATTTATGTATGTTAGTTAATTGTCCTATCGATTTAGATCTTTGCATGATGATTCCTATAACAGTTAGATATAAGTTAAAAAGCTTTACTGTATCCTATAATTATGTAATTTTGCAAGAATTTAATGTTCTGCTTATTCAGTTTAGACACTCTACATTCGTTTGTCCTTCCTTCTCAGTTTAGAGCTTTGTTTTTATGGGTGTTGTCATCCTTATTATGGTGATTTCCAGGATGATTAGTCAATATTCTGAATATTCCTGCATGGAGGATATTGACCTAGATATGTATTTTTACCTGACTATATCTTTAATTACAGATTTTCTTATAGCCCACGCACCCTAAATATAAAACAAATATGTACAGTACATACACGAAAGATTAAGGATTAAGCGAGCAAACAAACAATAGGGAGTTGTTTGGTGATATCTTGTGTAAACTTTTTTAATGCATAGATGAAAAAGTTCATAAGTAGCGTAGTTTTTATTTTGAAAATATGAAATAATTTACTAAACAAAATCGTAAGTAAGAGATAGTAGACAATTTGAGATATCGAGTAGCATTGGACTTGGAATCTTAACAATCTAAACCAGCATCTATCTCTATCAAAAGTTGAGAAAATCAAAATTCCCATGAGGACCGACCAATGGATCAGATTGGTTTGAAAAGAATTTATGAAAAATGCCGTCATCTAGCTCAAAGATTATGGATTAGAAAAGGTCTTAATCTTGCTTAAAAATATGAAAAAATATTCTACTATTTTAGAACACACCAGTAAAATATTTTAATTTAAATATTATATTTAGATCTTAAAATTAAATTAATGTTTCCTTAAAATCTTAAATTTTAAATATTTAGAAATATTCTCTTTGTTAGCATTAAATATATTATGTTACGTAAATAAACTCTAAATTTAACATTTTGAGTATCATATCTACTATAATTTATTACAGTATGTCCTTACTATAAACAGGGAAAGTAAAAACTTAATATAAGGGCCTCTTGTATAATTTATATTAGATTACATATATACATGGTTCTTCGCTCCATTTACTAGAGATATATAAAATTTTCCAATTTTTTGTTTGAACTCCTAAACATTTTAAGTTAATTTTAATAAATCTAGCTAAATCTGCGCCACTTATGGACAAAATCATCTTGTTTAAAGTTTACATATGTCTTATAGCAAAGATTAATGTAACAAAAAATTTATGAAACTCTTTTTTTCTTTCGACTTTTTTGTTGTGACAAAAGAATATAAAAAGGTGTTATATTCTCTGTTTTTAAAATGTGACAGTTTAAGTAAAATGAATTCTTTATACAGTACATTGGTCTTAGAACAATAGACCCTAAATTATAAAAAAAAATTTTATTGTTAATATCAACTCAAAAATTTCATTCTTTTTAAAGTCCTCTTCCCAAAAATCTTTTAGACAGGGCTCGAGGGCCGTATTGGTATTATACTGTGGCCTAGACCAAGTGTGCCTGAGATTGGCTGAAATCAAATTTTGCTGCTTTAACTGATGTTGGCTCAAACTTATTTGTCTCTAAGTGGGGTGGCTGCAATTGGCTTTTTGCATGGACTGATGTTGGCTTATACTACGGATTGCTTATTCGTTCTCTAAGATGCGCAGTTGTGGCTAAGTCTAATTTGGTTGCTATGTTATATGCAAGCTGCGCAACCGACAAATAAATTTTCCAAGGGCACCAATTGTTGGATTCATCAATTCTGGCAGCCATACTGGCGATCTAGGTATATCATGCTACATTTTTTGAAGATTAAACAACTTCGCTGCTATTAGACTCAACCGACCTTGTTAATTATTCCAATGTTGAAATGCAAATTTGATGTGAGTCTAAAGATAAACAGTGCACCTGACCATTAGAATCAAAGCTTGAGTTTTTAATACAGCCTCCTCCACCCCATCTACACCCAAAGCCACTCCATTTATGCCTTAAAATATAATGATTTGTTTTAAAAAATGCTAAGATTGATTTTGACTTATTATTTAATTCTTGTTCATCATTTTATTTGGTATCTAAAACTTTTGGTTATAGTCCCCTTTGTTGCAACGCCTCTTAAGGGGCGTTTCGTCGCATTTTCACATTGGCTTTTCCCCTATTTCTAGGCCCTGCGGGGCCAATTGCCTAAACCTGCGGGGCAATCACCTTACCCAACTTTACTTAAAACAACCTATAAAAACTAATGTGAAAATACAATGAAACGCCCCTTAAGAGGCGTTGCAACGAACGGGACTATACCCCAACTTTTTACCTTATTTTATCTTAAAGAAAACAATTTTGCACAAATTCTTTAACAAAATAAGTCAAAAATTAAAATTTTGGGAAAAAAACTACGCATGAACTATTGAATATAGAAATTTAGAAACATATTTTGATTCTAAACAAAATTTATTTTCTAAACTTTTTTTTTGTTAAAATTTTATTTTCTGGCTAATGTTTCCAGGAAAATTTTAATTTAGCATTTTATTTGTATTTTATATTTACCCACTTAAGGATATTTTGTTTTCAATATTGGATATGATAACTAAAATGAATTTATTTTATAAAATTATTTTTCCACCCTTTTTCCGTGTATTAACATGTGTATTTTTTTTTATTTGTCTATTATACCCGTCATATATTGGAAGTAGAAGCGTGCTGAGGAGGGGGTATATCCTATCTCTACACCCCTCGTATACAACCCCTAAAACAGCCAAGGGAAACATCAAGTTAAAACTGTCACATCGTTTAAATTTAACGGTAATGTAAAAAAATATTTTGTAGGCTCGCGCGTCATTTAACCAGTCAATGAACGCTATTTTGATATTAGATTATGTAAAACTAGCGGCTTCGCTCCTAGACGCCTCTAGGGGCACTTGAGGAGGGGGGAGTTGAATCCCAAAACCCGTTTTAAAAATCTAGATAAAAAAATTTAGGGCTTAAAAGATTTAAATTTTTTTTTTGGGGGGGGATACTTTTTTTCCTAGGAATGGTGGTGGTACCATCCCCCAAAATAGTTATAAACCTTCCCGGGAGAAGCTACACTGTTAAGGAGAAACCGATCGGTTCAGCGGTTAGCGATATCCTTCGGTACAAACAAACAAACAGACAGAAAGACAGACATCGTTTTACTTTGTATTATGGATATCACTGCTCTAGTTGGCTGTATTACACCCAACAATAAGCTCACACCCCTCAATCTTGGTTTCACCGTGTTGTCAAATATTGCAAGTGTAATGGCAAAAGCCTGTGGTGTTCTTTCTACGCATATGTGATTGTGTACCCATTTAACAACAAGGATTACCTACACATCTACTTACATGAGATGTAAACATATGATTTAATTTTACTTTTTTAATCAGTGGTTTTAAGCCATTTTTCCGTCTTACTTCTTTTGAAATGTAACCCCTAGAGGCAAGGGACAAAGCCAATAGTACATATATTTATATACATTAATAACTATGATATCAAATTTAAATTATTAATGGTAAATGCTTTAGTATACCCGACTGTCTGTTAACACACTCTCTCCCCTTCAGTTGGAAGTTTGAGAATATTTTCCCCTATTTTAAAGAAAATCTGAATTAGAACTTGCATAAGTCCCTTCAAACATGATTATTGCTTGTAATTTTTCACCATTTCAAAGTTTTCTTAGGTGCTTTATTTTTTTTAAGGTAGGCTTTTAGTTTAGATTTTAAAAAGTTAAAACAATGTTTCTTAAAGAGGAAGCAATAGTTTTCAACCACCTGACTGTCATTTATTTTATTTCTTGTTCTATTTAATTTGTTCTAAAAGATTTAATATTCTCTCTTCTTTAATTTGAGTAAATTTATCTAACAGCTCTGAATTCAGAGATGAAAGGATAGGACAATGAAAGATAAATAAATTTAAATATTTAATAGGCGTTGCTACCAACACTACAAAAGACCAACACTACAAAAGACCAACACCTACAAAAGACCAACACCTACATAAGACCAACAACTACAAAAGGGTCGATTTTTTAAAAGCAAGGTTGTATCGGGTTCGAAACTATTCCGTTACGTAGCAAACACAGACTTTGGACAAACTGTCGGACGGAATTTTAAAATTCAGCCTGTGGACAAAGTTATTTAAGAAAGAAATTTCGGTTTTAAATTTTGTCCTTGTGTTTTTATCGCCATATTGGATACCATTAGAATTGGAAGATTTATTCTTTAAAATTTAGAAGATTTTTATACAACTATTTCATCACATTGATACAAAAAAAATAATTTCTGTTTATTCTCGTAATTGTGTCGTTTATAATCTATTTATAGCATTCATGTTATTAATTTGATCAATACACATATAATGGTAGATCATTTGCAGCTTTAGACCTTTCATCATTACAATATTTGTAGGTGAACTACTTGTTGGTCTTTTGTAGGTGTTGGTCTTTTGTAGAGTTGGTCTTTTGTAGCAACGCCAAATAAATAGCGAAGGAAAGTTTGACTTTGGACAGACAGACATTCGGATAGAAAAGTACACAGTTTAAATTATTTTGACAGACAGACATATGAACGGCCTAAGAAATAGATGATTTTTATTGAATTTATTTTAAATTATCTCAACAAGTTGTAGTCGAGAAAAACTTTTTAAAGTAAAACCATTTACCCATTACTTATTAGATGAAAGGATACATAAACAGACTTGTTGACATAGTGAATTATAGAGTAGATGCTTTTTGGATAGGTTTTCCCAATATGTCGCTTGTGGCAGTTATGTAATAATCCTTTTTTACGCTAAAAGTCATAAAAAAGAGAGGGGGGGGACAATGGGCTGTTTATTGCACTATAGTCCACAAAGTTTTTTAATAACTTTTCATTATTCGTTGTCCTAACAACTTTGGAGACTTTAGTAAATTTTGATTGGTTGATTTATTGAGTTGAGTGTTCAAATGTTTAGACCACTAATTTTAATGTACACAAGGGACAATTTTGCATATCATAATGGAGGATGTACAACAATTTATGGGCCATTGCTTTATCCCTAAGAACCCAGCATAAAAATCCCACTTCTTTGCTTCGAAGTGCCTCAGAGGGAAATGAGGTTTCAATAAAATTAAACATTTTCATGTAAAACATCAATAAAATGACCATATTTTTGCATCGCTACTTATTGACATATTTAATCTTGTTAAACTGTTGTAAATTAAAAACCTGGAATGGCCGTTTGTTCATCGATACTTTCCATAACTTTGATGTCTCTTTCTGAATTAAAAAAGATTATGATTTGTAACCTATTATATACATGTTTTCGCGAATAGTAAAATGAAAAATTATAAGATTAATTCCAGTTGTGTTGGCCCGGAGAGGCCATAGGCCTTAATTTAAAAAAAACTTGTAGGTATTGATTTCATGATTTTAATTATAAATTCTCCATACTATTTGAGATTTTTTATTATGGCCTAGAACAGATTTTAATCTAGCGGATATTACCCGGTTTCGAAGCAATACTGAAAATAAGAAAGGTTTAAAGGTTCAGGCTAGGTTAGAACTCCATGTAAAAGCTATAAAAACTGTTTTAAAATTTTATATAAGGAAATTAAACTGTCAGTAATTATAAATATTATGAAGAAATTCCTATGAAAAGAACACTATTCTAATAATGAATCTAATATTAATATGGAATCCTTACCATAAAGGCATCATACTCCTCTGGGACAGACTTGTTATAATGAGAGTCAACAAATACAATCGGAATCTTGAATTTCAAATCAAATTTCTTTTCGAAAATATCGGTCAACTCTTCGCCATACCGCTTCTGGCTGACGCGACGGTCCAAACGATCCTGAATTGTTAGGTTAGGTTAAGTTTGAATATCTTAAGGGATAAGACCATGGACTATGAATTGACACAATTTCCCAATAATAATAAATAAAATTAACCCTGTAGATTAAAATTAATAATAATTTTGAAAACTATTAGCACGAACCTAGCCCAAAAAAAATTAATAAAAGAACCCAGAACTATTGGGTGGTATTAATATATTGTCTCACCTGTACATGGAGAGGATTAAAGCTCCAGAAGTTGACAAGGATGACGACATTAGTCCAGAAGTTTCCAAACATCTTTGTTATCACTCTAGATAGATGGATAGATAGATGGATAGATAGATGGATAGATAGATGGATAGATAGATGGATAGATAGATGGATAGATA
>LS055885.1:0-13651 GCA_900241095.1 Acartia tonsa | reverse complement strand
GCAGGACAACTGAGAGATGAAACCAGTACCGTTATCTGACATATTTTCAGGTGGCCTTATAATTGTAGAATAACAGGATTTAGCTAGGTGCGTAGCATCACTATAATGTCCTAGTTTCTGCATGGTCCAGAGCTGCCGCATACCACACTAGCGCTCATATCCTAGGGAAAATATTTAATTGAAGCCCCCAGCCAACCAACTCATTTATTCCAATAAATTATTTAAAATAAATCAGAAAATTGCAAGGGCAGAAATAATAAGCATTTCATAACAAGGCATTGTTTGAGATTTTGAATAAAAGTGAGAAGAAAAAAAAACATTTTTAAGTTAAAAGTACTTAATTGGAATTAATATTGATTTTTATCTCAAGAAAGGGGAAATTTGATCATAAATGACTATTAAAATGTTATCTTAAGCTTCTTAAAAAACGTTGGGTAATTTTATTGAATTTTATTGGTTGGTAACATACTAATATTGTTGAATCTGTAGAAGGTGATAATTTTGTTTTTCCTAATTGGGGATAGAAATCAATTAATCGTCCATCGTCTCATTCTCAATATGCCTTTAATTTATCTACATGTCTATATTCTAACTTTAAAAAGGTAAATAGATTTAAAGAAAAATACTAGAATGAATGAATAATTTTAAATCTATTTACTATAAAACGTAAAACTGATCAATAAAAATATTATAAACTAAAGCTGTAAAATGAGGTGTATGTACCTAATTGTCAACATATAGGACAGGTCGATGATATGTCAGCCAAGACCACTTTCACTAAAAACTATTTAGATGATACCCTTTCAAATTTGAAGTATTTTATCGACATGTAATTTAAATGATTTATGTCCTAGATTTTATGGCATAAATATAAAGTGTCCATATTATCGAACTGCAACTTTTTTTTGCCAAAGTATGTCAACGCCATGCTTTCAATTTTAACCGGGAATGTGCAGGGATACAGGGAATGGACTCTGGATCAAAAATTCATTTTTGGTATACCTTCGACTTTGGGTAACAGAGCTAATGCAACTTTGATTATTTTTTTGTAGCAAATGCCGCTAAGTTTGTTAAACTCCTAGCAGACCAAGTGTACTAAAAATAAACAAGAGAAACACTACCAGACAATAAAGTTCCTATAATTGCTATCCCTATATCCCTGAGAATGTGTAACTCTGTGAAGCATGAAGGATTATTACTACTAACAAAACATTTAGTTTGCATGTTAACTATGCACGCACAAATACTCTAACAAATTTATCAATATTAATAAGGACCATTATGTCTAGCAGAAGAAACAAATTTTAATGGTTTTCCAAACAGTGCCTAATTAAGAACAGTATAAGCAAAAGCATTACCAATAGAAGGACTTAAAAATTGAATACAAAAAAACACAAAAGCTGAACATGTCTGACTGAAAATAAAAATCTTTTCTGTTTATAGTAAACAAGCATGTTTTCCATCATGTCCTTATTTTTTAGAGTGCAAATGTAGACATATTAACGCACTTTAAGTCTAAGTAAATTCAAATTGTATACCCTAGCTGTACTTTTATTATTTTCCATATCCTTATTAATTCATTCATAATAGAATAAAATTGTTTTATCATAATAAAATCTTACTTTTTATGAAATTTTATTTTTATTTTGTATTGAATAGGAAAAAATCATTGTAAAAAGACAAGTTCAAAAAAAGCTTTTTTAAATTTTAAGAATTTTAAAGCTCCTTAGAATTTTTAGGA
The DNA here is from genome assembly GCA_900241095.1 of Acartia tonsa. Lineage (NCBI taxonomy): Eukaryota > Metazoa > Arthropoda > Copepoda > Calanoida > Acartiidae > Acartia > Acartia tonsa. Next base: position 11,910 of record LS055885.1, on the reverse strand, counting down.
GGTTAACAAAATCTTTACAGACAGACAGAAAAACCCTTCATCACTTCCAAAAGTTACAATTTCAAAGCTTTAATATATTCATGTTGAAACCACCTTTCTTAACACTACTTTTCTTATTCATCCCATGTACCCAAGGAAGGAAGATGACATTGGACTGTAAATTATGCTGATCCACAAAGTTTCATAACTTGCTTCGTCATTCATTGGCTAAATTACCCTGGGTACTTATATTAGATTTTGATTGGCTAGAATAAATTATTGATGTCTAAACTTTTCCATAGATAGTTTTAATTTAGAAAAATTTTGTTAATTAAAATTGAGGGTGTACATCAATTTATCTATTGTTTTATAATTTAAGATATTAGCTAAGATTGTAATAACTTTTTAATTGATATATCTTATTTCTAGATCAAAATACAATCAACAGACAAAACAAATATTAATCTTACATACTTATATAGTTGCTTTGCTACCAGAGGCCTAATTTTAATGTTACCAGGGAAATAGGGAAAGGACAATTAACAAATCAGTAGTTTATAGAGTTTCTTTGACAGTAATAAATTACGGCATTCTGCGCAAGTACCTAAAGTATGAAATGTAGCCAAAATAAGAAAAGTTGCGTTAGTTCTATTACCCAAAGTCCCAAAATAATAAATTTTGGATCCATAGTCCCATCCCTATATCCTTGAAAGTTACATCTAACTTGCCCTTGACTGATTATATTTGTAATACTAAAATTAAAATAAGATAATATTCTCATCAAGATTTACAAAAACTAGAATTAAAAATCAATTGATGTTGAAGTCTTTCTAAGCAGTGTTCATTCAAAGATATTTATTTAGATATTGTATTATTAATCGGTTGGTAGGTTAGTCAGTTCTTGAGACTTTATTTTTTATAAATACTAAAGTAACAGGATTTTTTCTGTTTCAATGTCCTATAAGTGGGAAGTTATTCATTTACCTATCTTTGGCTAAACTTTTGATTTTTGCTATTTTTAAATTTCACCACATTATACGAACTCAAGATTACATATTAGAATCAATTTCACTAAAAATTTCAAGTTTATTTCCCAAATGAAAATAAAAACAAAAATGAAGGAAGGGGGGGGGGTTGTGTAATAGCTTTGTACTTAAACTCAAGGTAGAAAAGTATCCTATTTGCTAGAATAATCTTAGGCTAAAGTCAAGTAACAAATTCTATCTTTTCAAATTAGTAAATAGTCTGAATTGTTAAATATTAGAACCTTATTTTACAATCTTTTAATTGTTTTTAAATTTATCTATTTTGAACAAAATATAAATACCTAATTATACCTTACATACATTGTATATTTTATTCATTAAGTACAAGATGGACACAAATAAATACTCCTTAAACAATTCTTGGTCTAAAAAATCATCAGAGTCCAGATTTATTTACCAATGATTTTTTTATTTTGTAATTAGTGGTGTACATCAATTTATTACTCAGCTTTTTGTAGCATCTAATCAAAGGGTTGAAGAGAGGGACGTTGATTGATCTAAAATATACTCATTTTTTTACAATTCTTATTCCTTTCTGATTATATAAATTATGTTCAGCGTAGCAATAGTAAAACTAGTATATTCTCGTCTGTACGACATACATGCTCCTGTCATTCAAAGCAATTTCATTTTCCTGCTTTCATTATAGAACCCTCTCCTCCTATTTTGTTCCCATCCCCAAACATCAAAGTTCGATAATTCAAACATAATACTACAGAAATTTGTTGAATATCAATAGCTTGTTTATGCTGCGCTAGTTATAAATATAATTGTCCTTGTTTAAATGAATTGTTTAACTACTTTTACCGCGACCACCAAGATCATTATTCTACAAACATGATTCTCAGGGATAAGACAATGAACAATAAATAAATTTCCTAAGAAGATGATAAACAATAACCCATTATGTAGAATAAAATTCTTGTATGAAGTTTGGAAGTAACCAAACAAAATTCAGTAGAGGCTCCCTAAGTTTTTAGGCCAACGAATAGGAAAACTTTTTAATAAAATGTGGGTTCTAGTGTAATAAAAGGTCCAATATCCCCTTCCTCCCTGCATTACATTACACAGACCAGACACAAAACACGAACAAGGTATTGGGATTCTACCAATAATTTCAATATCAATAAGATTAGTTATTTAAATGATTAGACCTTATAGACAAACCTAGGAAGGTAACGGATTATCCCATTCGTTGGCTTAAAAACTTTGAGTTCCACTATTAAATCTTAATTGGTTCGTACAAACCTCGGTTCCCAAACAAATATTTTGAAAATACACATGGGTAATTTTGTTTATCTTCATTGGGGATGTACCTTACTTGATAGTCTATTTAACATCAGTGGACAAACCCCATAAATCGCTAACTATGGCAGAATTTGAATAACAAATTTAACATTTTCTTATTCATACAATTTTTTTCAGAAAATCATTACCTTTCCAAGAATAGGGAAGCTTTTAAAAGGGGAGGGGCTGTGATAAATTAAATTTTAAGAGGTTTTTAAATAATTTTACATAATGATGAAATGTTAGTTCTTGGTGTAATATAGCTGAAAACGATTATTTACAACAAAAATACAAACTTTAAAGACTTCTAGCAGCCAAACGGCTCTAAATGTGATTGTGCATAATATATATGCACGTCATTTTTAATAGCATAAGAGGGCAGGCAAATAATCTTGAATAGCCATGATCCATTCATGCACACAAAGCGTATGGATAAAGAAAACACGCTTGAGATAAGTCTTTTTAGCGCATTTATAAAAACTGCGTGATAACTGGGGTTTTTAATGTTTGAGGGGGGAATTACATTTTTCCTCCCCATTGGACGTCCATGCTGCAATGGAACAAAAAAACTCTTACCTCGTCATAGAAGAGATGGCCGCCATTAGAGTGGACACTGCACTCAATCTGGCAGCCGTCACCCTGCAGCTGGTTGAACGTGATCCTGGTGTCAATGTCCCAGTGGAAGTTCTGCATGTCAAACACCTACAACACAAATATATTTTTAAAATCAGCAGTTTCCCTAAAAGTGTCTAGTTAAGCACATAAACCTTTAATTTTTTTTATTATTATTTAAGATCAGGTTAGTTTAGATTGTATTGGGTAAATTTTAGCCCCGCAGGGTTCGGGTCCCACACAGGGGTTAGACATTTATAAATTGTACTGTTATAAGAATCATTATGCAAAGTTTGAATTTTAAACCAATAGGACAATTCTAACATGTTTAAATTAACTAAAATAGCTAACTATTACGGAAAGAATAGACCGGCCCTTATTATTGAAAAGTTCGCTTTTAAAAATGTTGGAAATGTTATATGTAACATTGTAACACTATCTATTTCTGTAAATAAGTATCTAAAAAATTAAAATAGTTTGCTAATTCCTGACATTAACTTGTCATAAAACTTGATCATTTCTTTTTAACCCTAGCAAGCTCTACAATATTAACAGATTATTATTTTAAAAAGACGAAATAATTTTTTTTTTTTGCAGGTTTTAAAACCTTTTAATGCATTGTAAATAATAAAAAAAAACTAATTTCATCCCCATTTGGATTTATAACCCTTTCCGATTATAAGATATTCCTTTTGTGTCAGTTCATACCTTATTTAAAAACATTATTCACAATTAAAATTCAACTCTGAATCGTTTTGTTATAGCATGCATTGAGTGGTTTCCCTCAAATTGCAAAGTGTGCACAGAACCCAACCCTCCCCCATACCCTTATTTTGAAACAAATATAAAATAAGTGGGGAGAAAGGAAATAGTTTAATTACTTTAGGTGAGGCAAGTTTAATTTTTTCCTTTTCCTTACCCCAGCAGCGGGCACCAATCCCGCGGGGCTTCTGTGCCAAATATAATTTAACCTATTGCCATAACACGCGTAAAACTACCCCTCCCCCCACCTTTTTTTTTACTCTAGGATGTAGGTGGGATCTGTGATCGCTAGGTACTTTGAGTGAAACCACCCATAAATGAATGTTTACATTTTCTATTTACTTCAATAGAGTTAATAGTTGCATGTGTATGTCTTGGCTATTAACGGCCAGGGATTATAGGGACAGATCAACAGTTAAGTTTTTTGACGCTGATAGGTCAATGGATGGATAAATAGCCGTCAAATCAAAACTAAAACGGGGGAAATAATTTATCCAACAATTACAATTCCCTGTCACCAAGTTGTGTCCACAATATAATAAGTAGGGTTGGGCCGGATATCCGGCTAATTTTTAATACCGGATATCTGTTTATTCGGCCGGATATCCGGGAATTTATCGTCTATCGAACATTGGACAGATATCCGGACGGAACCGGATATTCGGCATTATAAATCATCCGGATATCCAGTATCCGGTCAAAAAACTATCGGCCCAACCCTAATAATAAGCAATAAAAACACTGAAAGTCAACTTTTATGTGTTTGTATTTTTGCAATACCGTCCATCAGGGATGATGGGAAAGGTAAACAGAAGATAATTATTATTCTTTAATTAAAAAAAAATACAATGCTTCATTGGGAGGGCCGAAAAAGCACTTTTCAGATTTTGAAATTTAGAAATTAAATAATCATGTTTAACATTACACATTATGTCTTTTTTTTACCAATATTTATAATCTACAGAAAGGGTAAATTTGTTTATTATCATTGTGGATATACATCAATTTTTCATCAATTGTCTTATTCTAAGAGCTTAAAACTACTATTTTCTCTTTATAGACATAAAGACAATAAAAATTTTAAAACATTGCAAAATTGAAAGTACAAATAAACTGTAAAAATTAAAGAAAGAACATTGAATATATGACGTGCAAAAGTTTTTTATTCGTTTTTTCAAAAAAATAAATAGGTCTACTCGGCAAACCAGGTTTTAATATCATGTTAGACATACTGTAGCTCTAACAACTACGCTCCAATTTCTTTCATTAGAGGGTATTTTTCCTGAGGGGATTTCACTTAGGACGGTAGAGGTATCCTCCCTAAAAATTGCTATAGAACTTCCCTGGATCTATAAGAAGCTAAACTGTAAAGGAGGACCATATCGGTCCAGGGTCATACACACACATAGACATTCTGATACTTTTATAACAGATGATTAAGATATATCTAATTACCAGAGATGATAATTAGGAATGAATAAAATTTCCAGTGTTGCAAAATAATTTTGCATAAACTTATTTTGCAAACATTTAAATTTTGCTTAGTTTATATTTTTGAATGATTAATAATTGGCCGCTTTCCCCTGTCTATTCGAGTACCACGTAAAGGGAAGTTTACTATGAAATAAAGTAGAACATGGCAGAGAAAAATTACAGGCTGCATTCCCTGAAAGTGCTTAGCGAGCAGAGAAACCAGCTCTTTATTTTTATAAAAACAAAATACAAGACAAGTGTTTAGTTGTTTTTCTTTATGCATACCCCCTGATGGGGTCTCCAACACTGCGGGACCTACACATGCGGTGACCTAACCCTGCAGAGCTAACCTGTACCAAATATAACCTAACCTAAGGTGAGGAAATGAAACGAAGAAAAATTAAACTCCAAAGCTATGAATTAAAATAGTTTGTTTTGACTTAGGATAGAAGAAGAATAGAACGATTTACAATTGATTAGTGAAAAATCCGCCTTTGGTAGCTGATAAATTATGGGCTAAAGAAGAAGGGATGTGAGTAGTTAAATACATTTTGTCACCATCTTCAATGGACATAATTACAGACAAAGTGACAGATTGACAGACAGACAGAGTTAAGAAAATGAGGCATTTTATCATTTTTATCTAGGGGAGATTTCTCATGGGAGTGCGATGGTACTCTCCCCAAAATAGTTATTAACCTTCCCAGGATCTATGAGAAGCTACATTATAAAGGAGAACCATATCAGACATCCTGTTACTTCTATACAAAGATTATTAGAATGTTTGTCCAAAATTGTGTGTACGCACACGTACAGAGGCAAAGACAAATTTTGTGGTAATCTAATGATATTTTACTAATAGACCAGTGTCCTAGCATTCACACAAATTATTTTTTTTTTGATAAAAATCGCTTGCTGAGCAAAGTACAACCGATTGTTTAGAATTAAATAAATAAGAGAGAAGGGTTGGGAGTTCTTAGTGTGTCTTTAGGTTAGGTGATATTGGGCAGAGGACAGCCCCGAAGGATTAGGTATCTGCAATGGTTAGGCATATGGGAAAAACTACCCCTACCGTATTTCAATCTATATTTTAGTTCTAAGAATTTTTTTGCAAAACGATAATGTTCAAATCACCCCACATCATATGAGAAAAAGAAGACATAAAACTACTACTTTATGAAACTACTACTTTATGAAATCTTGTAAAACATTCCTCAAGTAATATTTTCTATTGGTAAAAGCTAATTATATTTTTTTGCTAAAATGATTGCACATAAACCTTACCATAGACCATAAAATGGCTGAATCACAATATAATTCATAAAAGCAAAGCCTTTTAAAGTAAAGTTATTTTACAATACGTTGATAAATTGTTAAAATTTTAAGTATATAGATAATATCAAGGATAAAAGGGTCCTTTCAGACATCAATGAATAGTTAAATAACTCAGAGAATGTTCGTATTCATTTTATCTCTGGTGCAGTTTAAGGTAAAATAATCCTGGAATCGATCACCTTCAAAACCTTGAACTTTAAAGGTTGCTAGCTGCCAAACAGCTGATCGTACAGGTTATGCATGCACATTGTGGTATTAAAAGAACTATAAATGATCTAGAATAGCCAAATTTATCCGTTTGTTAGCTAGCAGTCTTTAATATTTTCGTAAATAATCAATCTTATGAATATTTTACAGCACCTGATCCTTCATTTCAAATTTAAAACAAACATAGGTCAGTAGATAATTTTGAGGACTTTGTTTATCATAATTGGGGATGTACAATGTACATCAATTTATCGTTCATTTTCTTATCTCTATTTCATTATTAAAGAAATCTATTTTAATCTGTAATAAAAAGTATCAAAAGACCAAAATATATTATAAAGTTTGCATGTTCAAATTACGAATATATTTCGATTTTAATTTTGCTTTGTTTGAAAAAGTCCATAAAATTGTATTTGTTAACAAGTAAAATTATTACTTGGTGCATCCATCCACAGATAGTCACAATTATTCAAAAATATATTTGGGATCATGGAAAGAAAACGAAGTAGCGGGTTTTTGTAGTATTTTTACAGTAGCTTTTATATGTTATTTTAGGTTAGGTTGGGTAAATGTTAATTATTGCCCCGCAAGGTTAAGAATTAAGCCCCAAAGGGGCTAGAAATAGGAGAAAAGCTACACTGTAAATACGACAAAACCCGCTACTTCGTTTTATTTCCATGATCCAATATTTTGTGGAACAGATAAGACAAAGATTAAAAAATATCATAAAATTTTTTTGAATTGATTTTAATGATCTAGTGTTTAATTTGTAATTTGAGCAAATGAATCCCATAAACAGCAAAAAATCTTAAATAATTCTATAAACTCCTTATTTATATTTAAATTTCTTGCTCCAAAAAGGAGCTATAACTCTTCGGGGCTTTCATAACCTAACTTAACTTTTTTCCTTTAAAAAATTGTCAGTAATTTTAATGGTTAAAATTGTCTGTAATACAATGCTATACAAGAATTTTCAGTATGGCTGAGGACCGGTTCTTATCTAGAGGATTTTAATCGCTCTCGAAGCAATAATTGAATAACATTTCCTGTCTGTGTATGTACGTGTGTTCGTATTTGTGTGTGTGTGTGTGTGTGTGTGTGTGTGTGTGTATGCAACTATATTTTGCAATAACCCGAGGAGAAAATTCTAAGAAATGGTTAGTTGACATAATTGTCAGGAAATGGACACTTTTGGAAAAATGAACCAAAATTTTCTACAGCTAGAGTAAGTCTGTCCGCATTCCTTAATTTAGACGTGGTGGAACCTTTTTAATGATTTCAAATACTGCATGATGGTTCCTTTAACAATATAACAACTTTTATTTTGAAATAATTGTCCTAGTAAGATGGTGATTCAAGGGACAATAGGGAATTTGGTTATAAGCGTATCATTTCATAAATTCCGTCATCCTTTATTTAAAAACTTTTAAAACGGATAGTTATTATGTCGCACAAATAGTTTAAGCAAAGTCACTCTATAATAATAAATAAGCCTCTGTATGATTTGTTGAGTTGTGCTTCTATGGATGCTCTCATACTCAAATGAGCACAAACATCAAATTTCATGACCGTTTAAGGTAGCCACAAACGAGTGGAGAAAATAAAAGTTTTAAGTTTATCTCTTTCTAATTCATTCCAACAATAAGAGTGGAAACTTATTACCAGTTTCTGAGGGCTCCTTTACTTAACCTAACCTAATTAAAAATAAGCATAAAGTTTTCTTTTTATGACGACAAATAATTGATTTCCAATATGTTGGACACCCTTAATATTAAAGTGGATCAAGTAATATTAATTGGACACCCTTAATATTAAAGTGGATCAAGTAATATTTTTTGGACACCCTTATTATAAAAGTGGATCAAGTAATAATTGTTGGACACTCTTATTATAAAAGTGGATCAAGTAATAATTGTTGGACACCCTTATTATTAAAGTGCACCAAGTAGTATTTGTAAACTGTCCTCAAACATAAATATAGAAAATAGGATCTTAACACGAAATGGATTAACACATTTTATATTTACTCATAAGCATATTTTCAATATTTATCATTATTGTGACATTACAGCCTATAAATAATTTGAAATGTACATCCCCAATGATGATACACAAAATCTTCCCTTAAGTAGATAACATTAGTATCTAAAACGTTTGGACTCAATTTATTGAACCAACCAATTAAGATTAGATAATAGTCCTCAAAGTATTTAAGCCAACGAATAAGTAAACATTATTATAAAACTTTGGGGACTAGCGTAATAAACAACAGCCAATAAGTAGAAAATATTAAATTGTATCCATAGTAATAACTATCCGAATCTCGAGCATGTTTACTAAATTTTCTCATTTTTTCACCTTCCCCATATTTAACTGCCTATTTAATTGTTTTTAAAGACCATTTTAATGTTTATTTGTCTTTTAAACTGCACTTTAAATTTCCCATAACCTTTGCCTTGCAATTTGGGGTTAAGTATTAAAATATAGTCTGTTGGAAGCTGGTTAAAGTGTCTCAAAAAAATGGGTGAAAAAACTTTTGATGGAAGTCACATTTCCTTCTAAAATGACGTCAATCGTGATTGTTTTGCCAAATATTTGTTTCCTTTTTAGGAGACACTTTTGCTAGAAACTATAGCTCAGAAACGGATTTAATTAAGCGGAAAAGATGTGATTCTGGAAATATTCTAACGTGGCATCTGCGCGCATTCCAAATAAAACAACTGCACTTACCGTCCTGTTGAGAATAGGCACATCAATGGTAGATTCCTCTACAACAACACTTTCATCCACCTCGTCAATGTATTCAAACTCTTCTGAGTCCTCTGGTTCCAGTTCATCCCCATCATCAGTGATCTCAATGCTGTCCTCGCCGCCAGTGGTGGGTATGTCCTCTGTCCCGCCAGTGGTGGATATGTCAGTATAATCCAGGCTGGCCACGTCATTGTCCTCTTTATCCTCAGCACTCTCCGAGTCCTCATCTGATGTATCTAGATCATTTTTTAAAATTAAAACATTATTTTAGAAATTGGAAGGTTTTTTAAAATCAAGATTGGAAGATTTTTTGTTTTGAATTTAGAATATTTGTCCATTAATTCTTTTTAGATTTTGTTATCAAAAACACATTTTAAAGAAAATTTTATAATAGAATGCGAACGCTTCTTGACGGGCAGTTGATAAGTTCGAGTCTTCACCTTATACGTAAAAAATGGTACCTTTCTATCTTTTGTGTAGTAAATTACTTAGACAAATAGTTCCACACTTTTCAGAAAGGTTTTACATTAGTCCATATAATGTTTAAGGTTAATGGGAGGGGGGGTGAGATACAAATCCTGTGACCCATAAAAAAATGATTCACCCCCTTTCAAAAGAAATTTTTTTTCGGAGGGGGGTACCACTAATTTTTTTATTTTTTGAAAAATATGGGAGAGTTCATTACAGGGCTCGTGTCAGCTGCCTGTAAGCCTCAATGAAATCAACCTAATACAATTTTAAAAATCAGCTGGCAGTCTAAACCTGACCCGATTATGACAATTCCTCTTTTCAATATTTTTTTCAAAGTATCCAATCAGTTATAGATTTGAGGCTTAGTCGCAGCTGCCGAGCCCTGGTTTATTAGTGGTTCAAATAGTAGCTAATTAATACTTACAGAACAAGTCCTCATAGTGAGAATAGTAGTCCAGGTAGTCTCCAGGATCTTTCTTGTAGTCCGTGTCATCTGAACAACATGGCGGCGATTTTTTGGCGGGAAAAAATTTACGGGATTATCTCAAATAAACCCAATAATTTTACCTATTATATATAGGCATTAAGATGATAGTATTTTATTATGAAAATCTTATCCTTAAATAAAAGTAGCATGATGTATGCATGTGAATTAGTCTGTTTATAAGTGTTTGTTTGTAACACAAATCGGTGAACCGATATGGTTCTCTTTTAAATGTAGACTCTCATAGGTCTTGGGAAGGTTTATACTTGTGGGAGAGAGACCCCTCACACTTTTTTCCTTTTCCTTTTTAAAATTCAAATTGAAAAAGAGGGTGGATAAATTCATCCCCCCCCCCTTTCCCAAAAGTGTCCCTAGAGACCTCTAAGAACAATTTAATTTTTTTTTTTTAAAAGTCACTTCCCTTGAAGATAATAATCCGGAATATAAGCTCCTGTTGATCCTCCCAAATAGTCCTCATACTTTCCAGTTGAACCTAAAAAAAAAGAGATATATGTATTTTTAAAGAATTAAGATTATTTTCAGATCAGACAATTTAATTTCAAAGGGAAAAAAATTCTTTCCAACGAAAATTTTCTGTTCAGTCATTTTACCTTTTACCTTTACATCTAGTGGCCTTGTATTGGAAGATGATGGGAGAAAAATAGCATAAAGCTATCAAAAGACTTATTTATAGTGCTGTGGAGCATCCCACTAACGAAGAACTCAACCGGCCCAGGCGTGGTCGAGATATTAATAAATACTTTTTCTGTATCGCTTCGAAACCGATTAATATCCGGTGGATTAGAACCGGTTCTCAGTCATACTGAATTATGTCTAGCATTGTTTATATATACCTAGTTTTCTTCGAATATAAAAATGTACAATTATAGGATTAAAACCAGTTTTTTAGCCCATCCCTTCGGCATCTCGAGGCTAAAAATAATCTTATAATTGTACATTTTTATATCCGCGAAAAGCTGTTTATAATACGATGCGAGAAATAACTATTATCTAATTCAAATTGTCTGTTCTGTTCAAATTTTGAACACGAAGTTGAAATTAAAAATTTCTATTACAATCTTTTGTAATAAAACAGTTAAAGAAAATCTATTAAAATGTTCCATATAATAATAAAAATCCACTTAAATAATAAATCAAATAATAAAAAGAAAACCAAATTAGACCATAAGTAAAAGCGTGTTGAGAAAACGGGATTTTTATTTCCTTTCTGTTTTATTTTGTTCGTAATACAATAAAAAGTTTATTATGGTGGCGCTTAGAATCAATTTTTAAAAAAGGAAAAAAGAAAGTGGGTTGAAAAATGAATGTAAAACCTATTTTGTACACTTATTCTTAAACAGGTGTACCTTCTCTATCTATAATACAAAGTAGAACGATGTCTGTCTGTCCGTCCGTCCGTCTGTCCCTTAAGATCTCGGTAACCACTCAACCGATCGGATTCTACTCTTCAGGGAATATACCTACTGGTCCTGTGGTGGTTTT
>LS055884.1:0-13655 GCA_900241095.1 Acartia tonsa | reverse complement strand
ATTTCAAAAATCGTATCGGCGTTGAAGATATCTTCACCAAGAGAGGGGAAAGTGGAAAGGTAGATTACAGTTTTAGAGGGTCCAAACCATAATCATAGATTATATTTCTGCTTCTATAAAAATGGATTCAACTCCCTAACTGTACTAATTCTTAATTAGTTAATATTTGTATGAGATTTTCTCTATTTTTATAAGAGATTAATTGAATTGTATACATGTTGTCATCCATATTTAATTTATTAATTATTGAATATATATCATAGCTTGAATAAAAAAGTATATTATACATTACATCATTACATATTCTATTGAACTTTTTAAAAAATCAAATAAACGCAAATCTAAGCAAAAACTGAAGTACTTTAGAATTGCTCGCGTAGCCCCCCATAAGAACATATAATTTTATTCAGTATATACTCACATTCGCAATTTTATATCTAGGCATTTCTTCATAATAGCAAAAACACTCAATAGCAAATTACTTCGTTTGAATCGCATTATTATAAAGTAGTAAGGTTTTTTTGTCTGAAGCTTATGATCACAATAACTACTCAACAGATTGGGGTATCTATTTTAGGCTACCTTTATATAGCTCCTGTGATTGTTTAAGACTATTTTAATTTAAGATTAAAGTCTAAGGTATAGGACGGTCTTAAGCTATTTTGATAGACCCTTTTGCTTAAGAAATCAGAAGCTACTGAACCGATTTGGTTATCTATTTTGTTAACCTTTACATATAGCTCCTTTGGTGGTTTTAGTATATTCTATTTTCAGAATTACATAAAGAATAAAGTCTAAGGTATAGGATGGTTTTAAGCTATTTTTCTAGCCCCTCTTGCTTAAGATCTCAATAACTACTTAACGGATTGGGTTCTCTATTATTTTAACCTTTACATATAGCTCCTTTGGTGGTTTTAGTCTATTCTATTTTTAGAATTACATCTTGGGAATAGAATGGTTTCAATCTATTTTTCTAGCTCATTTCTGTCTTTTCTGAAATATAGCTCCAAGATGAAAAATAATTCTATGAAAAATATAGATTTTTCTGGCTACTTTTAGGCGCGCTTCATTTCAGACAGGATTATAAAAACACTCACTTATAATTTGCACATTCAAGAATATGAGGATTTTAAGGGACAGTCATAAATTACATTTTTTTTCAACGAAGATTTCTTGTACATCTAGGTATTTTAAAATTTTTCACCTAAAGACAACAAATCTATTAACTAATAATCTTTGTCGTAAGGTTCTATTGTTCCACGGCATTTTTCAACACTAAATTTTGATAACACATGCTAGACATATCAGCAGTAGGAAGCATATTTAATGTCAGTACTTTTAAGAAAAATTTAACAAAATATTATATATTTCAGAAATTACTTTTTCTTTATATTAATTCAAATGTCTTCATCAAAGGGTTAATCCAATATCTACAAATAATTAGTTAATTTCTATACCATTAGATGGATAAATTAAGTTTACTAAAGTCTATTACTTATTTTATGAAATATTTTTATAGCCTCCAGTTTTCTTTACTGCAGTTTTTAAATACTTAATAGATTTTTGTTATAGCTAGGTTTCAAAATAAGCAAAAATAAGTAATTGCAACTATATTTTTACAAAAAAATTAATATTAATTATTTTCCTATATTCTTTCTATCAGTAGTCCACAAGTATCTACTTTTAGTTGTGTTTATTTTTGAAGAGATATTTTCATAAATTTATGATTAATGTCTCAATTGTTAATTGATTTGTTATGTTTACTACCTTAGAATAATACTGAATTGTTTTTTAATCTGCTGTACATGTCTTTGGTTGGTTTTCAGACCTTCCTTGCCCTTTCCCCTCCTAAACGCTATGGGCAAAGTAATAAGTATCATATAAGCAACTAAACCCTTTAAAACATTGCAATCAATATTTGACATGAATTTAACTCTCTAGTTCTTTTATTAATGCTAATAATTGTAATGTCTAAATAGTCAGGGTTCTAAAGGGATAAGCTAATAGACAATAAATTAATATATATTCAAAATGATGAAAGATATTCAATGACAGTCCTATTAAAAACTGAGATTCAATAAATAAGACCAAATTTAGAAAAAAAAATATTTTACATAAATTGCTTTTTCTTTATATTATTTTGAAGATCGTCGCTAAAGGGTTAATCAAATAACTACATATTATTAGTTATTTTCTTCCCCATCAGATGGCTAAATAAGGTATAATAAGTGTATTACACTTTTTTATGAAATTGTTTTGTAGTATTCAGTTTTCTTTACTGTTTTTTTTAAATAAGAAATATATTTTTTATATAGTAAAGTTTCAAAAAAAGTAAAAAAAATGTAGGAAATATTTTCTTTTTTAATTTATGATATTTATTATTGTAAACAATATACATTAATTTAGCCTTGCAATAATCGGGTGAAACACCTGCCCCTATATATTTTGTAGAGATTTTTTCATAAATTTATGATTAATGTCTCCTTTTTAAGTCTTAATTCCTATATATAAATAATATATATAACTAATCCTATGATGTAAAGTAGTAAAGTTTTTTTTCTCCAAAAATGCATAATATAAATTGTTAATAAGTATGACACTCCTAGTTCGAAACTTACCAACTAATATTCAAGTAAAGACCCAAAGAGGATAACATTGTTATAAAACCTTGGGTACCAGTGTAATTTACATTCTAATGTCCCCTCCCTCCCTGCTAAACATTGCAAAAATATGTATGTATTAAAAAACGAGACTGTCCCTTGAAATGTTAAGGAAGGAAGGTTTAAAATGCCTACAACGTACCCTAGACGTTTGTGGGGTTCATGTAAACTTTCCAAATTTTTGTATGCCATTTTCTCAGGGATCAAAAGGGATTAGGCAATAGCCTATAAATTGATGTACATCAACAATGATGATGCACAAAGTTACCCCTTTTGTATATTACAATTAGGGGTTGAAACGTTTGGACACTTAACTTAATGAACCAACCAATCAAAATAAAAGTCCCCAAATTTGTTAAGCCAATGATTTTATACTATCTATTTTATTAGTGCAGCTGTTTACAAGATTTTAATGGGCATACATCTTGTTACTATGTCAAAATTAACTAATATTTCTTAAAATTATGTTTTTGACATTAAATTTTAAAAAAGTTATCATTCTGTTTTTTAAAAACACTTTGAACGTTTTAAAGCAAAACTCAAGAAGGCACTTTCTAAGGACAAATACTCTTTAAGTATAACATCAGAGTATTAAGCTAAACTAGAGTGTAATTATACTGTGATACTATAGTATTACAAAACTATAGAAAGAAACCCTACTCAAAATCTGCAGACAATAGCTGTTGGCAAAAAAGGGTCTTATTTACATTTTTCTTTATAGTTATGCTAAAATTTTATGTTTTATGGAAGGATTGAGGATTTATTTTATGAAAAATAAAGATACTATTTTGTTTACAAGCACTTGCGCATCTTGCATATAGGGGGCTCAGGCTTCTAAGGGGTAAGGAGGTGGCAGTAAAATAGCCTAAAACCATCCAATCGCTTAATTTAAAACAAAATAGCCTAAAACTATCTTGAGACATATGTTAATCTTCCTTAACAGGGAGAAATTATGAACATAAAGATTTATTTTGTAAAGATTATAGGGTTGTCTAGCTTATTAAATTGTACTTTATTTATTGAGGAATCTTCATGAAAAGTTTTAAATCTATAGGACAATTCTAACATTAACTAAATTAATGTAGTTAACAATTTATGCTACACTATTATGTTGTTTAATATTGTTCTTAATAAAATTTTATGTCATTTATACTTTATAGTTATGTTTTATTTTTAATGTTTGTTTGTTTTACATTTTTAAACCAATTTTAGCGTTTAAGACAGTATAAGTATTCATGAAATTATACTGTAAATTACACTGGAACTCAATGAAAAAACCCACAAAATCTTATTCGTTGACTGCAAAACTTCAGTTACTTCTATCAAACTTTGATTGGTTGGTAAAAATTAGTATTATCCTAGTTTAACTATTCAAGAAGGGGTAATTTTGTCTATGATAATTTGGGGTGTAACTGTACATTCATTTATTATCCATTGTCTGATCGCTTAAGATCCCTACTCTACAAAGTTTTTAAAATATGTAATTCATACATTTCTAGCTGTTTCTTTAGTCAATTATTTACTTTAATGTAACAGTAGAGTGTCAGGCTATGCCAGACTGTTACTATACTGTCATACTATTATATAAAACAACTGTAAAAACCGCCTTTTTACATGTTTAAATACATCCGTTGTTATGAACCAAGGACCTTTTTTATATCATAAGGAAAAGCCAGGAACTTTCAGGGATAGGCGTTTATTTTGATTTACAACCCCTTCTCCACCCCACCATATTTATCATCTTCAATAGACTTAAAAGGGGGGGGGGGAGCCAAAACCCTCCCAAAAAATAATAAACCTTCCCGGGCCCTAAAACAATTTCATAAAATTGAAAATCATTCTAGCTGTTATTGAGATCTTTTGGCACAGACAGACACACAGATATATATTTCAACATCGTCGTGTTTTAAGGGATAAGACAATTGACGATAAATTGATGTACAGCTCAAATTACTGTGATCAAAATTAGCGCTCCTGTAGATGAAAATTATTGGTAAAATAGTTCGGACACTGATTGTATAATTATATACAACCTTATTAAGATTTGTAAAAGTCCCCAAAGGTAATAATGAATTAGAGAACATATTTATAAAACTTTGGGGACCAGTATTGTTTAAAGTCCAATGTCTCCTCCCTCCCTCCTACTACAGGTTTTGGAACTCTAGTAGTAAAAAAGTCAATTAAAAACATTTTTGGATAATTAAATTTTTTGGCCTAAAAATATGATTGAAAAGCGTTGCACAAAATAAAATGTATAAGGAAGTTGGTAATCGATGTATTATTACTTGGATGTTGCACCAAATTTTCATTTACTCTGATAAAGTTATGCTTGCACCTGGCTAAAATAACGATGCCCCCATTAACCTCATTTATCCAATCCCTTCCTCTCCTAATGGACGATATTACTGACCAATAAATGAGTTCCATATTAGCCATCTAAATTGACGAAAAATTTCCCATGTCAATATATCAACGTTTATCCTATATTCATTATGTAGTTTTTAAAAAAATAGGGTAATTATGTTTATAATAAGTGAAGTTTTGCAAGCATTGTCAATAAATCATAAAATTTGACAATAAGGACACTTTTTACGGACTTAAGGACATACAATATTTATAGAGTAGCTTCGCTACTAAAGAGTATTTAATAAATAGATAGATTGACGTTTTGCAGTTTTAAATGAGGTTACTTTAAGCCGGGTCCATAGTTAATCAATACTATAGTATGATAGTATAATTACAGTCTTAACAAGCCTTTTATTGTACTGTTAGTATACTGCAGTTAACAGACTTTAGAAATGACAGTTTAAAAAATCCACATAAAAATGTAGGAACTAATTTCGCCAACAGAAAAATGGCATATAACCTCTGACTCAAGAATAAAAAAGTATGTATTTTAAATCAGGGAGAGAGGGGACTTTGGGCCCCAAAGTTTTATTATTCTTGGGTTTAGCAACTTTAGCAAAATAAAAGGGGTAATTTTGTATATCATCATAGGGGATATACATCAATTTATCGGCCATTGTCTTATCCCTTTATATCCTAGCTTAATAGAGGATAAAGCTGTATTTGTAGGGTTAAGAGAGACTTTGAATTATAATGGTACCCAAAGTTTTATAATCAATAAATTCCATGATCGTTGCATTAAAATGTCATATTAGGTGATTGCTCAGCAGAGTTAGGCAATTGGCCCCGCAGGGGCTAGAAATAGGAGAAAATCTACTGTGAAAATAGATTGAAACGTCCCTTAAGAGGCGTTGTCATGAAAAGGACTACAACCAAACACTGGGTACTTTGATTAAATCTTAATTTGTTTATAAACTGATAATGTTTAATTTTTTTGATTAAATATATTTTAATTTCAGATATTATTAAATGCTCTTGTAAAATGAAAGAATAGTTCTACTATACAAAAACTAATTGTATTCAAGTAAGCTAGAAAGTATAATTTTTTAAATTTATCTATATGTATCTATCCTTCAAACGAATCATAAAATATCTTCTTCTATCTATCTGTTCTAATATCTATTTCTATATCTATCACTGAAAGATAGATAGATGGATACCAAGATATCTAGATAGCAAAAGCTGTTATACACATATCAAACTCTAATATTGTTAGCTATCTTCTACCAACCTATCTATCTATCCATCTACAAATCTATCTATCTATCTATCTACCAACCTTTCTAAGTATCTAGATAGCAAATGGTAAGTCATTTCCACTTAAATCAAACTTCAAGATATATAGCTATCTAGCTATCCATCTACCAACCTATCTATCTATCTGTCTATCTAGATGACAAATGCTAATCCATTTACACGAATATTAAACTTCTATCTATCTATCCATCTATCTATCTATCTATATAGGGATACCTCTATCTATCTATATAGGGATACCTCTATATAGATAGATAGCTAATGCTAAACCATTTACACGCATATCAAACGTCAAGATATCTATCCATCTCTCTATCTATCTGATTCTATATATGGATACCAAGATATCTAGATAGATAGATAGCAAATGCTAAACCATTTACACGCATATCAAACGCTTTAATAGGCTTTTTGAGTTCCAGTTTGATGGGAAAAAGTTGGGTCGGGTTCTATAGTTGCTTAATACCATAGTATGACAGTAGAATCACAGCCTAATTTAGCTTAATATTCAGCTGTTATACTACTCATACTAATTAGCTTTAGACCCCCCCTTAAAGGAAAGGAACGCAAAAACTAAATGAAAAAAATGTTGCTTTTCATACTTTAAATGTACTCCTTAAAAATCATGAAAATAAGAATATATAGGTAGTTCACAAAAGTCCAAAGGGTGTTTTTTAAATTTAATACATTGGATGGTTTTAAGCTATTTTCCAGCACCTTTCCCCTCCCTTTAAGTACAAATGAGGCGCGCAGCCGCCAGTATAAGTAAAGACAGAGAAACTAGATAGATGGATAAGTAATAATATGAAAAGATAGAAAGATACTTATATAGATAGACTTTCTATTAGATATAAGACACAGTTATATATATATATAGAAATATAATATAGATATATAGATAGACAGACAAATATATAGTTGTATAGATAGATAGTTTGACAGATAGATAGATAGATAGGTATCCTTGACCAGGAAGGGCTTAACTAACTTATCTGCCATGCTTAATTTTATTTTGCTTCAATTAATTTAGTACAGGTTCTAATGATATTAAGTAACATTAGTATAACAGTAGAGTATCAGACTTGCATAGGCTGTAATTATACTGTCATACTATGGTATTATAGAACTATAGGACTGGCCTTTCTGAATTAATTTCATGATAAAACCCATATTCTATTTAATATTATTCCTTTAGTACTTTAATATCATAGTATGACAGTTAAATTACAGTTTGGGCTAACCTAATACCTTACTGTTATACTACTATAACTTAAGACCTAAGAAACGGTCGTTGGCTGAATTAATTTTATGATAAAACCCATTTTGCATAAATGGTTTAATTAACTATTAGATGGATAGATGGATGGATGGATGGTTGGATGGATGGATGGATGGATAGATGGATAGATAGATGGATGGATAGATGAATGGATACATGGATGGATATATGGATGGATAGATGGATGGATAGATGTATGGATAGATGGATGAATAGATGAATAGATGTATGAATAGATGGATGAATAGATAGATGAATAGATCTATAGATGGCTAGATAGAAATAAATAGATGGAAAGATATATTAATTAAAAGCTAGGTAGCGATTTGAATGAGATAATGGTCTTTTTTTCCAAACAATTATTAGATACTCACAATTCAACATGGAAGAAGGAAGAGAGGCGGATAAATTTATCTTTCATTGACCTATACGTATCTATTAAAGAATGTCAAAGAATTGCAAATTTTAAGAAAATATGTTTGTACAATTGTACTATTTATATGTATTTAATCCAAGAAGGGCGGGAACATTGAGCTGTTTATTGCACTAGTCCCCAAAGTCTTATAAAGATGTTTTCTTATTCGTTGGCTCAACAACTTTGGGAACTTTTATTAAATCATCATTAGTTGGTTCAATAAGATAAGTGTTATTTCGTGTATCATCATAGGGGATATACATCAATTTATCGGCCATTGTCTTATCCCTTTTGATCCATGCTAAATTTTCAATAATTCGCGATTTTGTGGGAATACCTGCTGCAGCTAAATTCGTTATCTCAATCAGGATATTTAGATTTGGAATTTCATTATTTTTAAGTTGCATTTCAGGGGAAGGGTAATGGATAATTAAAAATTTGTATTGGTACCCAAAGTTTATTTGACTAATATAATTTGGGTACCTTTAATTTGATTGGTTCGTTCCAACTAACAGCGATAAACAAACTTTTGTACCAACAATATTAATATTTAAAAAAGAGTAATTTTGTTTGCTAACATTGGGGTTGCAAAGCAACAATGGTATGCAATGTTAGGACTTTAAGACAAAGTTTATACATCAAAGGGTTCGTTGTCTGCGGTGTTTAATTCATTGTTTGCCCCCACTTCTAATATATATTTTATCAGATTGCCTGTCTTTTTTCTTTCCTAGATGCATTTTGTGTGTTTGTGTGTGTGTAAGTGTGTGTGTGTAGAGAATGTATTCAGGGAGGGAGAGGACATTGGGCTGTTTATTACACTAGTCCCCAAAGTTTTATAATAACGTTTTCATATTCATTGGCTTAACAACTCTTTGGACTTTAATTGAATTTTTATTTGTTTGTTCATTAACATTTCAACCACTAATTGTAATCTATAAAAGGGCTAATTTTGTGTATCTTCATTTGGTATGTACATCAATTAGTGTCCATTGTCTTATCCCTTTAGATCCCTGGAGTGTGTGTGTTTGTGTGTATGTGTATGTGTTTGTATGTGTGGATGCATTTTTTGTGTGGGTTAAAATCGAAGGACAAAGATAAAAAGCAAGAATTATTTCAATTAATTTCACGGATTAAAGGGATTGGATAATGGTAGATTTTTATACTTCCTCCAATTCATTTCCATTATCTTGTTAAAAGTTTTTCACAGCTTATAATCATTACCCTTAAATCCATTTAAAACATTTTTACACCACATTTAAACTTGTTAATATAACTAATGAATTAAAAATAGCGATACATGTGACAAAAAGGCAATTTATTTTAAGGAATGTATCTTTATAAAAAGTTTGTTTTTGGAAAAGTATGTAGATTTTAAACATACTTAAAATAGATTTTTGCTATTATCGAATTTTGAAAATATTCTGTCTTTTCATTATTAAAAGCAACATCATTCAATAATTTTCTTAGGGAGAGGGAACATTGTACTGGTACTCAAAGTTTTATGAGAACTTTTGGTGACTTTAATAATACAAACTAGTAGTGTCTAAACTTTTTAACCAATATTTCTAGGTAAGGGATAACTTTGTTTTTCATAATTGGGGGTGTAAATCTGCAAGGCTTAAATTATTATCTTTGCTTTTATGAATGTTGTCATCCTTGTTATTTTTAAGAATATCGTTTGTTATTTGATCTGCTAATACAATTATAGAGAAACCAAAATTTCACATAGTTACAAATATTTAAATAGCATCAAATCGTTAGTTAATTACGAATTTTGAAAATTTATCTATCTATCTATCTATAAATGTATCTATCTATTGGTCTATCTATCAATCTATGTGTCAGTCTATCTATCTAATGATTAATCCCCCAATCTATTGGTCAATCTAAAATCTAATCTAATCCAATCTATTGGTCAATCTATTTGTCTATCTATCTATCTATTTGTCTATATATCAATCTATTGGTTCTTTCTATTAATCTATTTATCTATATATCAGTCTGTTGATCTATTTTTCAATCTTTTAGTCTATCTAACAATCTATTTGTGTATGTATCTTTCATTTAATCCATCTGTTTATCAATATTTTATCTATCTATCTGTCATCATATAAGTTTATCATTTGAAAATCATATTTGTATCTTATATTTCACATCAATTAAGACCATTCCTAAGATCCAAAGTAACAGTTGTATAACAATAAAGTATGAGGTAAGCTCAGGCTGTAATTATACTGTCATACTATCACATTAAACAACTATAGGAACCAGACTTTTGATTTGTCTAAATTTGTAATTGAGGATTGCAGCTCTAAGAATCAGAGATATTGGGATAAGACAATGGACGATAAATTAATGTACATTCCCCCAATTGCGATAAACATAATTACTCCTTCTGTAGATTCCAATTAGTGGTTAAAACGTTTGGACACTCAACCTAATGAACCAACAAATTGAAATTCAATAAATGTTGTTAATTCAACGAATACGAAAACATTATTTTAAAACTTTGGGGACTAGTGTAATATACAGCCCAATGTCTCCTCTCTCCCTGCCCCTAATTATTTGAAACAAAATTACCACTTCTGTAGATGAATATTCATTGTAGAAAAGTTTAGACACTAAAGATTTGAAGTAACTATAATTAATCCAAAAGTTTTTAAGCAAACGAATGAGAATATAGTATTTATAGACTGGTATTAATTGTGATTTTTATTTTATCATCCGAGGAAAGTTGTCTGTAATACGATGCTATACATGATTTTTCAATATGGCTGAGAACCGGTTCTTATATAGCTGATGTTAATAGATTTCAGTCATACTGGAATAACATTTATGCCCCTTCAATGTTTTCTGCATGTGATAAATAAGATCTCTGAAATGGCCATATACTGATCTTTATATCCCTGTATAAGAGAAATATAAATAGGAAGAAATAGTATTTTATTTCTTTCCTTTATGGGACATATGGTGCGTTGTCTTGTAGGTGTTAACACAAAATTGCGCATTTATTCATCATGCAAACCAGGGATCTAAAGGGATAAGACAATGGTTGTACATCCCCAATGATGATGCACATATTTACCTCTTCTGTAGACTACAATTAGTGGTTGAAACGTTAGGACACTCAACTGAATGAACTAACCAATCAATATTTAATAAAAGACCCCAATGATGTTAAGCCCACGAGTAAGAAAACGTTATTATAAGACTTTGGAGACTAATAAACAGCCCTTTCTGATAGCAAACGAAAAATATTAATAAATATTGTTTTAAATCTTTGTGTTGAAAATGTATATTATGAAATACGTGGATATATTGACAGGTAAAAATTTGTCGTCAATTAAGGTAGCTAATAAGGACCTCATACATTGGTCATTTTGTTCATCCAGTAGGTGAAGAGCTAGAGGGGATATGGTAAAGGGATTGGATCGGGTGTATAATATTTTAGACAGCTGGGGATTTTACTAGAGTACATAAAAAATCAGGTAAAACTTCAAAGGAATAATTTATCGATTCTTATAACTTTAATACTTTTAATTTTTACTAAAAAAATATTTAACAATTTATTCAGTCGTTTTCGTGATATTAAGTACATACAGGCAGTCAAACATTTTTTTGTCTTTTTGAAGGTATACTTTTTATGATGTCTCCCATAGAGCGAGATAGATTCGTATGTAGGTGATGCTTTTTTATAGCAACACTTTTTTTATGTATCATATTCAAGAATTTTCAATATGTGGGATGGTGGCGATTTAGCCCCGACTAAACAAATTAGGAAATTCCAGAATATTTTAGATTTAATTTTCACCAAAACTTCTGAAACTTCCCCTCAAAAATTTAGTTAGATCTTAGTTAGTTTTTACCCCAAAAAAAATTAGCGAGTGGGCACCTATTTAATCATCCCCCCCCCCTTTCTAAAGTCTAATTAATATCCTTATTACAATAATGTATTCTCCCCAAAATATAAATCTTGGAAGTCCTTTTCATTTTATTAAATCAACATGCAAAGTATGATATTAAAAGGACAATTCTAAAATGCCTAAATTAATGATTATATGGACGTTCGGACGGATCCAGAGTTGGAGGGGACATTGGACTGTTAATACACTAGCCCATCCACTTTTTATAATAATGTTTTCTTATTCGTTGGCTAAACAACTTTGGGAACTTCTATTGAATAGTCATTGGTTGGTTCATTTGTTTGAGTGTCCAAACGTTTAAACCTCTAATTGTAATCTACATAAGGGTTAATTTTGTAGCATTGGGGAAGAACATCAATTTATCGGCCATTGTCTTATCACTGCAACGGAAAAATGCAGAAAACTATTTGTGGCAATTTTTAAGCCACACTTTTAATGTTCACACTTTATTATGGAATCCTTTATAAATTTATTTTACAATTTTAAGTGAGGCGCAAAATTTGTTAATATTTCAAAAAAAAACAACTTGATAAGTTTTAAATAAATAAAGCGATTTTATCAGTGATCTAAAGGGATAAGACAATGGCCAATAAATTAAATATCCCCAATGATGATATACAAAATTAACCCTTCCGTGGTTGATGAGGTTAAATTAATGAGCCAACCAATCAAAATGCAATAAAAGTCCTCAAAAGCCGTTAAGCCAAGAAATAAGAAAAGGTTATTATTAAAATTTTGGGACTAGTGTAATAACAGCCCAATGTATGTACCGTTCAGAATATGACTGAAATAATCATCCTATTGATTTCATGCATAGAGGACTATGTGTGATTATAATTCATGTCTTAAACCATAATAGTGTAAATTGTCGTTTATCTATCTATCTATTTATCTAATTGTGTAACTATCTATCTATTTATTTAATTGTTTATCTATCTATCTATTTATCTAATTGTTTATGAATTATCTATCTATCTAATTGTCTATCTATCTATATTTTTATCTATCTACCTATATATCTAATTGCTTATCTATTTATCTTTTTGTTTATCTATAAATCTATTGATCCCATTGTCATTTGATTGTGTAGATGATTGAAGCAAAAGCAATGATTTAAAATTTTTTAAGCTTCAAAAATAAGAATTTGATTTGTTTGTTCGTTTAAAGGTTTTTAAAAGCAAAGATTTTCTATAATTATTGAAAGTGAAACTTTTCTTTAATTAGCGTAGATCCTTCCGACGGTTAGCTCTTTTCGTTTATTTAGACATTTTATAATTGTACTATTGTCTTTCAGCTTTGCATGACGATTCCTATAACAGTTAGGTACGATCTAGAAAGCGTAGAAGCTCTATAATCGATACCAGAAAGTCCGTATGTCTATTTAAAACAAACTAACTGTATGATATAATTATCCTGTCTGATTGTTTTTATAAAGATTTCTAGGACAACAAGGTACAAAATTATAATCGAAGCATCTCTTTAATCAAATCCTAAAAATGAAAAAATGTCCTCTTACTGTATTTATGCAATTCTGTTTAGACTTACAAATTAATGTTTTGCTTATTAAATTCCTACACTCTACAAGAGTAATTGTTTGTTTGTCCTTTCTTCTGATTGTACAGCTTTGCTTTTATGGGTGTTGTCATTCTTGTTTTATATATCTATCTATCTATCTATCTATCTATCTATCTATCTATCTATCTATCTATCTATCT